>OVBI01002887.1:0-16035 GCA_900406495.1 Sisymbrium altissimum
GAATGAAGAACAATGATGAAAACAAAAATGAATTGAAGAAAATGGATTGAATAAACTTGGGTCAGGAGCTTTTAAAGCTCTGATATCAAGATGATACAACCCTCAGACCGTGGATGAAAACAAGGTGGTGAATGAGGTGATGGGGATGCACTACGAGATTATCGGATGCCGTGGAGAGCTATTGGGACGCGGTACGGTACGCTCGGGACGCGGTGGTGATAGTATCGGGTCACGGGGCGAGGTTATCGGGACGCGGTAGTGATGGAGTTGGGACGCAGGGAGTCTCTCGGGACGCGGCACAGTTGCTCGAGACGCTGGGAGTCTCTCGGGACGCGGCACAGTTGCTCGGGACGCGGCTCGGTGCACTCCGGATGCAGTGGTGATGGAGTCGGGATGCGGGTGAGTCTCTCGGGACGCGGCACGATAGATCGAGACGCGATACAGAAGGCTCGGGACATGGGATGGTGATAGTGAGACGCGATCGGATATCGGGCGTCGGCTTGATGACTCGAGATGCAGCACGATGACCTCCGGGATGCGGTACATTGACTTTTGGATGCTGTACGAGTCGCGTCTTGATGATTTCCGATAAATCGGATATGATCGATTCTCGATAGGCTGGCCGTACGGTACTGTCGGATGAGGTAAAAGAGATGGGAAAACACACCAATGGATCGACAGTCGCCACAAACTCGGTGGAAGGAGTTTGATAAGACTGATAACACCTAAGGTAAAAACCCGGTTTTTGGCTAAGGCAAAGATGGACTCGTTTAAGAGAATACGCTGATTTATTGATAAAAAGTTCTAATGATACACGGCTGCATAGAGAGACCTTATAAAGAGAACCGATGCAGCTTTACCCTTCGAGAGATCTTTGAAACAAATACAACGATACTAAATTAATGGCATAACAAGTTGCCAAAAATAACAAAAGGAATGAACTAATGGCAGAATACATTGCCGAAAATAACGAAAGGAAAATTAAGACACAAGACAAAAAGAGAAAACACATTAGTCCACAAATCCGAATTAAATGGTACATACCTTAAGTGGTTCTTCGGCAATGATGGCGTGAATGTGGACTAAGCTTTGTCTTCATGCATATTCAGTCTCTCGCGGTCTGGATGCTGAAAACGGACAAGCTTTTTGGCCCATTCGTCATGGACTGGTCCTCTTGACTTGGTCCGGCCCGGAAAGAGATGGTCATGGGCTGCGGTCCCTGATCCACATTGATGTCAAGGCCCGAGAATTGGTTTGTGAGTCCATGAACCTCCATCTGACTTAGAAGCCCCTCGGTAGCCCGGTTGAAATCCTCGGTCATGGTCCTTTGGGCTGATCTGGTCCGTGGCCGCTGATGCATGGTCGGTATGCTCGGTGGCCTTAGGATTGTCTCGGTTGGGTCCGATTGTGGGATCTCATCACTTGGGGTCAGTTGTTCCATTATAGGTCAGATATTCATCTTCCCGGGATCCGAAAGTCTTGTTTTGGTTATTCGGTCCGTGAAAGGAGTTTTCTGAGTCTCTTCGAGGACACATTCGATTTCAGGGGCATCACTAGTAGCTCGATGGACTTGGGATTTAACATTTTTCATCTCATCCGCTGTTTGGACCAGCTGCCTTCGTAACTGTTCTAGTTCACTTTCTCAGACTGCCCTCTAAAAATCATCATCGTGTGCTTGAAGAGCCTCTGCTCATTCTCGCAAGATAGCGAGTTATTCGTCGGTTAGATCGTCTTCACAGTCCGAGAGATCTACCGCATCCTCGGGTAGAGCGCTATTATTTTGATCTTCAGAATTATGGTTTCCCTCAGCGCGTGTTTCGTTGACTACCGTGCTAGTAATCGATGCATCTAATGGCCGATGCAACAGGGGTGCAGCAGTAGGGTTGATCCTGCAAGAAGATGGTGTTCGAAAAGAACTTCCTCGTGGATCACGCCTCAAAGTTCCTGATCCTGTTGGAGTAGCGAAATCAAGACGCTTTCTCAAAAGAGAAGCTCTGGATTTCTTTTCTTTGTGGAGATCTTCGACCTGTTGAGTTAGGGTCTCCGAAAGGTTTTCGTGTTCCTGATTTTTCTTCTCGAGAGCCAGCACAGAGGATCGAAGCTGAGCTATGGTAGCCGCGTCTGTACCATCTCCGTCTGGGTGCTGAGTAGATACAGGGGGTTCGTCTCCAGCTATAGTTCCGAGGTTTCGACCTAGGGTTTTCACTTTCAAGAGGTCAGATTTCTCGTATACCCTCCTTCTAGCGCCAAATTGTGGGAACCGGAATTCACCTCAATGTATTTTTGGAATGTTAATATGGGGATCCGAGAATCTTGCGAGAGAAAACGAAAAGTAAAGAGGAAGATCGAAAAAGGAAATTAGGACAGAGAGAACGAAATTTTATTGCTAAATCTCGAAAGAATAGTCAATTGCGAATGTATCGAATGAGTTACAAGATGTAGAAATCGATCCTTATTTATACTAAGACATCCTAAGTCATAAACAGCCTAAGTTTCGATGTGGGACAAAAGTCTTTTCCTTTTTTTCGATTACTTTTTCATAAATCTTTGAGTAAGCTTCTAGAACCTTATATAAGTCGGTTTCAGCCCTTTTCTCGTCCTTCCTTCCAGCTAGGCCCAATTCTATCCTTTGTCTTTTGGTTCAGTGGTTTTCTCCGGTTTGTTTTAAGTTAACATTTTCATTGTCTTCGATAGACAAAATATCGCGATGTTTCGAGAAACTTACGAAAACATAGGTATGTTTGTGACAAGACCCTGAAGACGAAGAACGAAGCGAAATGAGATGGAACGGAAGATGACAGCCAGCTCGGCTTCCCTGGTGACAGAAAAAACCGAGCTGGCTGCTTGGAATCCCATGATGCATCCAGCTCGGTATCCAGGATGGGAGGAGATCTTCCGATGACTCGTGGGATGCATCCAGCTCGGTATACTGAAGGGTGACAGCCAGCTCGGTATCCAGGAGGGAGGATGTGACCGAGCTGACGGCATCATGACAGCCAGCTCCGTATCCTGTCTGAAGGAAAGACCGAGCTAACTGCTCCATGCAGTCCGTTACCGAGCTGGCTGCAACGCCCAACTTGTGGATGCCATAACTCCCTCGTATGAACTCCGTTTGATCTGATTCTTCTTCCAGGAGCTTTATAGTTGAGTTGAGAACAGTTTCATAGTGGTTTCATGTGCAGAAGCCTTGTGGTTTGGCAGATACACCTCGATCATTAAATTTATATCCTTTTCAGCTTGGTACTCACAAAAAGTGACAGCCAGCTCAGTTTTCAGGAAGGGAAGGATGAAACCGAGCTGACTGCATCCTGACAGCCAGCTCGGAATCAAGGAGGGAGGATGATACCAAGATGACTGCATCATTACAGCCAGCTCGGTGTCCTGGTACCGAGCTGACTGCTCCGTGCTGTCCAGATTGACGTTCTGGGGTACATGTTTTGCAAGACATGCAACCAACTCGGTATGACTGTCAGCTCAGTATCATTGGCTGCCCAAAATACTGAGCTGGCTGTCTTCCATGCTTGGTTGATTGTCTTTTACTCGAAAAATCGTAATGTTCGTCGGTTTATCGGGGGAATCGTTCAAAGGACGAAAGGATCGGCCAAACATGCTGATAAGATGCAGCCAGCTCGGTATCATGGGCAGGTCTTGATACCGAGCTGGCTATCCTTTTTTCATCCTGCCAATCGTCTTTTGTTTGATGAATCATGACTTTATCGGTTTTTCGGAGGAATCGCTCAAAGGATGAAAGGATCATCCAAACATGATGAAGAGATGCAGCCAGCTCGGTATCACGGGCAGGTCTTGATACCGAGCTGGCTGTCCTTGTTTTGTCCAGCCGATCGTCTTTTATTCGATGAATTGCGACTTTCGACGGTTTTTTGGAAGAATCGTTCAAAGGACGAAAGGATCGGCCAAACATGCTGAAAAGATGAAGCCAGCTCGGTATCATGGGCAGGTCTTGATACCGAGCTGGCTGTCCTTGTTTCGTTCAGCCAATCGTCCTTTATTCGATGAATCGCGACTTTATCGGTTTATCGGAGATATCGTTCAAAGGACGAATGGATCAGCCAAACATGCTGAAAAGATGCAGCCAGCTTGGTATCATGGGAAGGTCTTGATACCGAGCTGGCTGTCCTTGTTTCGTCCAGCTGATCGTCCTTTGTTCGGTGAATCGCGACTTTATCGGTTTTTCGGAGGAATTGTTCAAAGGACGAAAGGATCAGCCAAACATGCTGAAAAGATGCAGCCAGCTTGGTAGCATGGGCAGGTGTTGATACCGAGTTGGCTGTCCTTGTTTTGTCCAGCCGATTGTTCTTTGTTCGACGAATCGCGACTTCATCGTTTCATCGGAAAAGCTCTTGAAAAACAGTATTTCGTACTTTTACCGTAAAGCTATCGACGAAATAGTTCAAAACGAACTCTCTCCGAACTTATATCTAAATATGGAAACTCCAGTTCGATATTCCAATATTTTAGTCGTTAATTCCGGAAATGTAGGTTTTGACCCCACCAGATTCGATCCTTCTACACCTTCTCGAAATTTTTTTTTAAGCAAAGAAATATTCGATCTTCCGACAACTTCTAGTTCATACAAATTTTTGAGTTTGCAGTAATTGAAATGGTACAGAGCTAGAGTTGAGAAACCTTTCAATCTTATTGATATTTTAAGAAAGATTTAGGAAACTATTAGTAATATTTAGGAATGCCTTGCTAAATTTATTTTTTCAACTTTCTAAAGTTTTTAGGTGTAGAATTGGGTGATTTTCATGTTCTTGGTTTGTAATTTGAATGTTAATTAATAATTAATAAAATAAAAAAATTAGGAAAGCTTTCTCAGACTTTAGGAAGAATTTCCTAAAATTTTAAAATATTTTTTTATTGTTTGAAATCTACCGGGGTCGCGAAGTCGAGACGCCTTCCTCGAAAGAGATTGGCTCTGGACTCGGCCTACTTACGAAGGTTTTTCATCTGTTGTGGCACGGATTTGTTGAGCTTTCCTTGCTCCTTGTTCATTTTCTGAACGGCTTTGAGGGAGGATTGTAGTTACACAATTTGGGTTGTGGTATTCTCCTCTCGATCTCCTGCTCCGGACAAATATAGATTCGTTGGAATTTCTCCTTCAGTTGCCATGAGGTTTGATCTAGGGTTTCGCGTTCAAGAGTAAAGATTTATCGTATACCCTCCTTCTACCACCAAATTGTGGGATTCAGAATTAACGTCAATGTATTTTCAAAAAGTTGATGATGTGAAGAACCGAGAATCTTGGGAGTGAAAACGTAAGTAAGGAAAGATTGGAAAAAGGAAACTAAGGCAGAAACCGAAAAGGAAACAAAGAATCATAAAGAGAATGTTATTGCTTTTATTGCTAAGTTGCTTAAGATTCAGAATGTGTTGCAAGAGTAAAGATCGATCCATATTTATATTAGACAATTTAAGTCCTTCACAGCTAAAAGTCTTGATGTGGGAATTAGCGTTTTCTCCTTTTTCACTGTCTTTCCATTAAATCCTCAAAAATCTTCAAGAATCATCGATAAGTCGGTTTGACTTGTGTCGGTCCTTCCATCCAGCTCGGCCCAATTTCCATCATTCTTCTTCCGGTTTGGCGGTTTTTTCCGGTTTGTTTTAAGTTAACTTTTTATTGTTTTTGATAGATAAAAATGTTATGATGCTTCGAGAAGTCTAGGAAAACACGCTAAGTTCGCGGAAAACTCCTGAAGACAAAGCATGAAGCAAGATCAGACGAGATGCATGATCACATACAGATCAACACTTCTTGATGACTGAAAGTGCCGAGCTGGTCACTCTTCTACCTGATTTGCATCCAGCTCCGCATTTTGTGTTGGAGGGATCCTCCGACCGCTCGCTGAATGCATTTAGCTTGGTTTTTTTGGGAGATTGAAGGCCAAAGAAAGACATTTCTCAACCTGCTTGGCATCCAGGAAGGGAGAGAATACCGAGCTGATTACGATGCTGTCCAGCTTGGTGTTTTAGTGCAAGCGGGACATGAAATAGCAACCAGCTCGGCATTTCAGAGAGGAAGTCCAGCTTCGCATTTTTGGTTGGGAAAAATGCCGAGCTGGTCAGCCTTTCATGCTAAGCTGACTGCCTTCTACTCTAAGAATCGCGACTTTTATTGGTTTATCGGTAAAATATCTCGAAAAGCAGTTTTTAGTATACTTTTTTGTAAATTTATCGATAAAAACAGTTCAAGCTGAACTATTTTCCGAATATCAATTTTTTTCCCCCGAAAATATTCAAAAATGGAAACTTCTTCAGATATTTAAACATTTTAGTCATTAATCCGGAAATGCGGGTTTTAACCCCAACACCAAGTAATTCTTCAAGGATGACATCATTCTCTTAAAGTTGGTTGTCGTACGGGCAAGCCTGACTTGCCCGTTGATAAGCTCTCCCTTGTACTCGGCGATTGTTGCTTCGGTCTTCAACTCAAAAAGGGGATATAGCTATAGGTTCGAGGCCACAGTTTCCGAGAGGATCAGCTCCTCTCTCGAGTCCTCAATCTTGCTAGCCAGGAACCTTGCATTATCCTGCGAAAACGATACTTCCAAGCTAGGGCTGAACATTCCAACTCGGAGGCTTTGCACATTTTCCTCTCGCACTCATGCCTCTCTTCCATCAATTCCGCCTTCACGCCATCAAGCTCCTGATCATGGGCCACTTTCGCTTATGCAGCATTCTCCTTGGGAATCCTCTGGGATTCTGCGACTTGCTGCTCCCATAACACGGCTTTGCTTTCGTAGTCTCCGGCCATGTTACTCACGTGAGCGAGGAACTACGAAAACAAGAAAATGAGGACTAGTCGAAACACGATGACGATGAAAAAACAGGAGCATGAATCAATCTCACCTTAAACCCTTGACGGGCAAATCCTCCAAACGTATTTTTCTTCCGGAATCCACCAAAAGAGACAGCTTCAATGCCAGGACGATGGAAGGCTCCAAGAAGCCCGGCTGGAGAGAAGTCTTCACCTTCCTTGATTGAGTCAGGAATGCGGAACTCGAACTCCTTAAACTTGCCCCCTTCTTTTGAGGAACAGGTCGGTCTGCTTGCTCTCCGCTAGATGCAGCGTCTTTCCCCTTCTGTTCAGCTGTCATACATTCAACACTGTGAAACTCCAAAACAAAAGGGATCTCTCCCTCCACGACTTCATATTGGGGACGGATTGCGGCACCACCTGCCTCGACAAACTCTTTATCTTGTTCCTGCATTTGTTTAACTATCGTCCTCAATTTTCCCATTCTTTTGGGAGGAACTTAGGAGTGACCAATAAATTCGAATTCGTTCCTCAACAATCGGGAAGCAACAACTCTCCTAAACGAGAAGTGGAGATTCCAATGCTATTTCTCAAGAAGCTATCAGCGCAACCCAAACTGGATAAAGGTCGGAAGGAATCGCTGAAACACAAGGACAATCTGAAAAAGGAAATCGAGAACAAGATCAGCATAGCCGCAAATCCAAAATACGAAATCATCAACACTCCAGAACAAGCAACCAAGACTTAGCTACCAATTTTCAACCATCTGGTTATCATCTCATTGATATACTAAGGTTCAACCGAGAATTCGTTGACCTTGACCAAAAAAAAAAAATTCACCAATAAATCATCCTTGCTTTTGTGCTTGACGAACAATGTTCTACCAACCTTAGGTGAAACATAGTACGACAAAGGCACGACGGTCGCATTGACCACAAGGAGTCCTAACAAGTGCCACAATCCAATTTGGATGCTGCGCTCGAGGCTGAGGGTTATCAGCCCAACATATTTCTTATTCCCCTCAGCGAAATTTGACCCATCGTGAGTTGATTCTTGGCAAGAAACCGAAACATCAACGAATGGATGAGGAAATTGAGAAAGCAAGAGTTAAAATAAGTTTCAAACACCGTTAAACAGCCTGGTGGAGGATTGTCACAACAATCCTATGAGCTCGGAACTATGTTCTCAACACCATCTGGAAAACCAAACATCATCCTAAGTCTCTCCATGCTCTTAGCACCGTACAAAAGTGAACCTGGGACCTCGAAAACCATGTTACGCTTTCCTCTCCAGAACATCTTAGGAGGTTCATCTTCATCCTAAATATCTCTCTCCAACAAGCATTCGGCCTCTTTCTTGACACAAGACTTAAGCACGAGTTGTTCAGTCCCACGCGGGAACGCATAGGTTCCATCGTGTTCTTCAAGTTTGATATGAATCCCAGCGGCATTCCAAGTCGGAACCGAGTTCGTATAATCAAATGACCAATATCACCCCGAGAAACGTTACTTTCCCAAGAATGTGAATCAAAAGATACTTTGATAGTAAAAGTAAAAATATTATTCGAATGGGTCGTCTCCGGGTGAGCCTGCTCGTCCGGTACGGTGCTGGGCTTGAGTGTCTCGTCCATCGTCAGAACCAGTTCGAGTCATGGGCATTGTGTCTCGAGACAAAGTTTCGCCATCAAGTGTTGGTCGGTAAATAACTCAGGTCCGGTCAGCAGAGTGATCAATAGCCCGATTGATGACGGATCCTTCAATCCCGATTTGCGTCGAGACGCGGCTACGACCGGTACGAGCATCGGTACGGTCATAAATCAGCTCATCCGAACCATCTCCAATTCTAGACCGAGACGCGGGTATTCTGTCTCGAGACATCGATCCAGAAGGTGCCTTAACTCGGTGAAAATAGTCTCCAATCACCAATGTCTCGGGTGGATTCTCCTCCGTGTGTTCTGGTCCATCCGGAGCATCGTAACCTCTGGTTCTAGCTTTGGTTTCTGCATCCATGATTGTATCACCTAGCCAAACTGAGTCGGAGGACTACCGGGACGCAGAAGAATTCTATCGAAACGCGGTCCGTAACCATCGGGACGCGGGTGAAGATTATCGGGACGCGACTAAGGATCACTGAGACGTGGAAAAACTCTACCGAGGCGCAAGCAAAGACTATCGAGACAGGACGAAGGAATATCGGGACACAGGGAAGGTCTATAGGGACGCAGGCGATGAGCACTGAGACACGGGAAGCCAACATCAAGTCTCGAGACGCAGGAAGGATTTGTCAAGACGCGGGAGATTCAAACAAAAGGTAAATCTATTATCCGGACGCGGCAACAAACGACCGAGACGCGACTGAGCCAAACATTGGGTCAAGATTGGACCGAGACGCGGGAGTAGAAAACATCGAGCCACACGAGTCATGCATCAAGTCAACTACCGAGCCAAATCCCTACCGGATTACGGATTCCCCGAGACGCGTAACAATCGGGCCAAAACCATTTTCCATCGATCCAAACTTAATTTCGATCGGGCTAAACTAGTTTTACACCGAGCAAAACATTGAACCGGCCAAATTATTCAACCGACCAAATCATTCACATGATTTGGACCGACCAAGGGACGCGCACACTTCACACGGACTTACTTTATTTACCATCACACACGCACGACCACAATCCCACCTTCCCGACCATATTCATCCCATCATCACCCGACCATCTCACCTCGGTAAGAGGTAATTTCTTCTCTTTTAAATTATTTGATCGACTGACATTTCGCACATTTCAACTTTGATTTATTTTCTAAGGCAAGTGTTAGCCTCGTTTGAATTATTCCCTAGAAGTAAGGCAAATTGTTTGCCGTTTTAGTAGCTTAATCATTAAATGTATTTTGATTCAAGTCCCCACGAAGCACATAGCTGATGGACACTATATAAGTCCTACTGCAGCCTTGTATAATTTTTACACCTTTTGATAATAAAAACTCAAACTTTCTTTTAAAGAAAAGTCTTAAAGAACTTCGTGCCTTAGAGAAATCCAGGATTTTTCATTGTCTTATCACAGTCCTTTCCATCCGATCGTGTGGCGACCAACACTTCCACCCTTCACTCGTATAAATCATCCAACGATCAATCGGAGAGTGCCATACGGCCAGCTGATTGATTCCATCGTACCATCTCACGAATCCATCGACCATTTCTCAAGGCTAATCTGCAGGAGCCGTATGGCCGGCGATAGTCACCATCACCCCATCTGCTAACCTCCTGTCTTGAGATTGCATTATTTGGTATCAGAGCTCTAAAAGCTCCTTGCTCAGGTAGGTTCTTTTCCGATTTCATTTGCTTTCACTTCATACTAAAAAAAAAAAACATTCATACTTTGTTATTTTCTTATTTCAGGATTCACAACCATCGGACCAGGACACACTGATCACCGTCTCACTCACTTCTTCCGAACAAACAAACCGATAAACCTTTCTTCCTTGACTTATTTTCTTCATCTTTTTATTATGCATCTAGTTTCAGTCGTTAAAAAAAAGAACTCTAGTTTCCTTATTTAGAATCCGCGTGCAATTCAATTTCATTAGTCCAAAAATTTAGCCTTTAAATCGTTTGGTCAATCACGTTTTAATTTCATCACATTTATTTTAAATTCAATTGCATAATCTCTTTGGTCCATTATATTAAAACTCACATGAAAATTATCTTTATGTCAGGTGATAATATGAACGCCACTGATGCACGCGAAAAGCTCGCCGAGATCATGGCAGCCATCGAAGGGCTGACCAACCGGATCATCCAGGTCGAGAACCAACGCAACGACGATGCTGATGATTACTCTAACGACGATAGCCGAGCTTCCCGGAGAAGCGGAAACGATGGCCCGGCAAACCATCGAGACGCGCATGATGGCCCCGACCACGATAAGGGACGCGACCGACACGATAATGCGCGGCAGCACGGGCAACACCGAAATGATCGAGAGCGACCACGACGATACGATGATGGCAACCCACGACCCGGCAGCAGAGATCTTAAGCTTGCACCACCCACGTTTGCAGGCAAGATCAATCCAGAGGCCTACCTCGATTGGGAACGACGTACGGACTACATATTTAAGTACTATGACTACTCCGACCAACTCAAAGTCTCGTTAGCAGCTGCCAAGCTCACAGACAATGCTCTTACCTGGTGGGATTGAGACGTAGCAGATCATCGGCGATGCAGACTTCCCCAAATCTTCACCTGGGAAGATATGAGTTTTCACCTCCGCAAACGGTACGTGCCAGCCTACTATCACCGAGACTTGCAGAAGAGGTTTCAAAAATTGTCTCAGGGATCTAAGACACTTGAGGAGTATTTTAAGGAGTTTGAGACTCTAAAGAACCGACTAGAAGTGTCTGAGTCACAAGAGACACTCATGGCTCAGTTCTTAGACAGCCTCCAAGACCGTATAGCCCGGAAAGTGGAGCGCCAACCCTATGGCGACCTAGATGAGCTCCTACAGCTCACCATACAAGCAGAGCAACACATCAAAAGAAAGACTGCCTCTCTCAACCCTTCTAAACCAAATTGGAACCCACCCACGTGCAGTTTCGACAAATGCAAAGCTGTAGAGCCCATTTCAAACAAACCAGCCCCGGAGTTCAACAAACCCACCAAGCCTAGTGCCAGCAACACTCCAGCTACACGAGCTCGAGATGTTACCTGTTTCAAATGTCAAGGCAAAGGTCATTACGCCAGAGATTGCCCCAACCAACGGGAAATGATATTACGGGACAGTGGTGAGATCGAATCATGCGATGAGGCCGAGATAACCACCGAGGACACCGACGAGGAAGTTGTCGACTATCCTGACGTGGGGGAGATATTACTCACACGGCGGTCACTCAGTGCAATGTTCGAGCCAGAAACAATGTAGCATAAGAACATCTTTCATTCTCGGTGCACCATCAAGTCCAAAATCTGCAGCCTGATCATCGATGGAGGCTCATGCACCAAAGTTGCCAGCAAATATCTGGTGGACAAGCTATGTCTGACCAAGACCAAGCACCCTCACCCATACCGACTGAAATGGCTGGATGACAAAGTGGAGCTACGGATCAGCGAGCATGTTGTTGTTCCATTCAGCATCTGCGATGTAGTGACGATGCAAGCAAGGCACATTCTACTGGGCCGACCATGGCAGTTTGATAAAGAAAGTATGCACAACGGCTGGAACAATTACTACAGCTTCGACCACAACAACTGACGGCACAACTTGGCTCCCCTATCTGCACATGAAGTTCACGACTTGCAAAAAGCCATGGACAAAGGAGCAAAGGCC
Organism: Sisymbrium altissimum; assembly: GCA_900406495.1. Classification (NCBI taxonomy): domain Eukaryota; kingdom Viridiplantae; phylum Streptophyta; class Magnoliopsida; order Brassicales; family Brassicaceae; genus Sisymbrium; species Sisymbrium altissimum. The sequence continues at coordinate 12,105 of OVBI01002887.1, forward strand.
GAAAACATAAGCAAAACTAACCTATTCATTTCACCATGAAAAGTTTTAAAATCTTTGGAAATGAACAAATATGTGTTATTAATGATCTTCAAGGAGGGTTATCTTGCAGGAACAGAGGTGGCAAGCTATCCAGAAGAAATCAAGAAGCTTATGGACCTTTTCCACGACGTATTTCCGGAAGAGGTACCGGCTGGCCTTCCACCAATTCGAGGAATCAAACACCAGATCGATCTTGTTTCCGGCGTCCCACTTCCCAACAGACCTGCATACAGAGTCAAACCCGAGGAAGCAAAAGAACTGGAGAAACAAGCTCATGAGGCAGGGATGCGTCCGAGAAAGCATAAGCCCTTGTGTCGTACCGGTCATCCTGGTGCCTAAGAAGGATGGGACTTAGAGGATGTGTGTGGACTGCCGAGCAATTAACAACATCAGTCAAATATCGCCATCCCATTCCCCGGCTAGATGATATGCTTGATGAGTTAAGTGGTGCTACCATCTTTTCTAAAATTAATCTTAAAAGTGGTTATCATCAGGTCAGGATGAAAGAAGGAGACGAATGGAAGACTGCCTTCAAGACCAAGAGAGGTGTGTATGAGTGGTTAGTCATGCCTTTTGGCTTGACCAATGCACCCAGCACGTTCATGAGACTAATGAACCATGTTCTAAGAGCCTTTATCTGTAAGTTTGTTGTTGTGTACTTTGATGACATCTTAGTATATAGCACCTGCTTGAAAGATCATTTGGTCCATCTAGAACAGGTCCTTGAAACCTTGTGTTTGGAAAAATTGTATGCCAACCTTAAGAAATGTGTATTCTGCACTGATCAATTGGTCTTTTTAGGATTTGTTGTAAGTGCGCAGGGATTAAAGGTTGACCAGGAGAAGATCAAGGAAATTCAAGAGTGGACAACACCTACTTCCATAGGACATGTTAGAAGCTTTCATGGCCTAGCCAGTTTCTACCGACGGTTAGTGAAAGACTTCAGTACCATAGCCGCACCATTGACCGCAGTCATTAAAAAAGACGTAGCATTTTCATGGGGACCAAACCAAGAAGCAGGTTTCAACAAACTGAAGGACAGCCTCACCCATGCACCGGTTCTTATTTTACCTAACTTTGACAAAATGTTTGAGGTTGAGTGTGATGCTTCATGAACAGGAATTGGAGCCGTACTGACCCAAGGAGGAAAGACAGTAGATTACTTCAGTGAAAAGTTTGATGGAGCAGCCTTGAACTATCCGACTTATGATAAGGAGCTCTATGCATTGGTAAGATCTCTCGAAACATGGCAACACTATCTGCTCAGCAAGGAGTTCATTATTCACACGGACCACGAGACATTCAAATACTACAGAGGGCAAAACAACCTTAAAAAGAGGCATGCAAGGTGGCTAGAGTTCGTGGAAATCTTTCCATACATCATCAAGTATACGAAATAAAATGAGAACACCGTGGCTGATGCCTTGTCCAGAAGATACACCTTGATTTCGACCATGGAAGCAAGGATCATGGGATTCAATTATCTGAAGGATCTTTATGCCAGCGACCCGGAGCAAGGAGATATCTTTTCTCAGTGCAACCGAGGAGCTATTGGACCTTACTACAAACACGAGGGATTCTTGTTCAAAGACAAGAAGCTGTGCATCCCACAAAGTTCCATGTGGGAGTTAATCATGGTTGAAGCACACAGAGGAGGACTCATGGGGTATTTCGGCATGGACAAGACCAAGAACAACTTAGCAGAACACTTCTTTTGGCCGCACCAAAAGCGAGATGTGGAGAGGTTCTGTTCGAAGTGCACCACCTGCCTCAATGCAAAATCCAGGTCGCATCCTCATGGACTTTATGTTCCATTACCTATTTCTGAAATGCCATGGGTAGACATCTCTAAGAATTTTGTTGTATGACTCCCGAGCATCAGGAGAAAGGACTCTATTTTTGTGGTGGTAGACCGATTCAGCAAAATGGCCCACTTCATTCAATGTAGTAAGACCAATGATGCAACCCAGGTGGCCGACCTATTCTTTCGCGAAGTAGTCAGACTCCAAGGTCTGCCACAAACCATTGTGTCCGACCGAGATCCAAAATTCTTGGGCCATTTCTTGAGGACGGTATGGAAGAAGTTTATAACTAAGCTTTTGTTCTCTACCTCATGCCATCCACAGACGGACAGACAGACCGAGCTCACCAACAGAACAGACACGACCCTTTTAGGGGCCGCGGTCGGTAACAATCTATCCAACTGGCTTGAATGCATTCCTCTCATAGAATTTTCTTACGACCGAGTTAAACACTCGGGTACTAATCTCTGCCCCTTCGAGATTATCTATGGTTTCAAGCCGCAGACGCCTTTGCCTATACCCCTTCCGCAGATGGAACAAGTGCACCAAGCAGGCATAACCAGGTCAGAAATGGTTAAAAAGCTCTACCAGAAAGCAAAGGGAGATGGGAGTCATCTTGGCATCTACGAAGGGAGTGAATTCCGAGCTGACCACTCAACGTCATCCAGCTTGGCATTTCTGAGGGTGAAAGATGCCGAGCTGCACACCCACTGCTGTCCAGCTCTGCATTTTGGCTGGAAAAAATGCCGAGCTGGTCAGCTCTCCCCTTTTTGCCGAGATGACTACTTTCTACTCTAGGAATAGCAACTTTTATCGGTTTTTCGGAAAAACTCTCAAAAAGTAGCTTTTCATATACTTTTCGCAAAGTTATCGATGAAAACAGTTCGAGTCGAACTATTTTCTGAATATCGATCTTTTCTGAAAATGTCCACATATGGAAGATTCTTCTGATATTCAAACATTTTAGTCATTAATTTTGAAAATGCTGGTTTTGACCCCAATAGTTAGCCCCCCAGCTCGTTAGTCCCCGGTATGATGATGATGAGGTAAATAAGGGGTGTAATGCGGGGTTAAGGAGCTAAGATGTTCTGGTCCCCGGCATTCGCAAAGAATGAGACTACAATTCTTGTTTACCGAAAGTGTGAACGATCTTTGGGTAGAGAGCAGGTCGTTGCCGAGATGACCGAGACTCGAGTGGAAGGTGTATTGGGTTGTGACGAGAAGTAAGATCCAGATGTTGGTGAGTTGAAAGAGGAGGGGACTCGACTTTTTCTCGGCGGAGATATGAAAATTTCGGCCGAGCTGACAAGTTTTTACGCTCTGTGGACTGCTGGAGCTTAAGCGTCAGGTATGTGAAGCAAAGATCGGTGTGGTGATATGCTTATGATGTTGCCTCATTGAAAACCTTCTACTAAGAAAAACCCCGATGGGAAAAAACATAGTAGAGGAAAAGAGCGAAACGCATATTGAGATAGGAACTATTTTGCCCGGAGGAAGGTTGAGTTCGTAAAGGTCTTTCAGAGAACTTGTTTAAGTTGAGTTTTTTTGGAAGTTTTCGAATAAGTTTCCCTGAAAACATGTTTAATTTAAGTTTTTCAAAAATTTTCGTAGAGTGTTTTCTAAAAGACTCCAGTTTAAGTTTTTTGAAAGATTTCGTACGAAAACAACAAAGGAATGAAAAGTGCCGAGCTGGATGCATGTATGCATGATACTGAGCTGGCTGTGTGTATGCATGATGCCGAGCTGGCTGCATAATGCCGAGCTGGCTGCATAATTCCGAGCTGGTTGCAAAGGCAATTCCGAGCTGGCTGTCATGTGTGGTTTCTCCCAAAAACTGTTTATACTAAATTTTTCCGTAATTTTTTGTGGAAACCGAAATCCACCTCAATGTATTTTCGTAAAGTTGTTAATGTGAGGATCCGAGAATCTTGCGAGAGAAAGAAGAAAATAGAGAGAAAGATCAAAAAAGGAAACTAGGTCAAAAATAGAACGAACTTTTATTGCTATATTGTACTGAATGCGTAAAACGGCTTAGAATGTGTTCGAATGTCTTACAAGAGGTTGGGATCGATCCCTATTTATACTAAGAC
>OVBI01002888.1:0-16028 GCA_900406495.1 Sisymbrium altissimum
GACATGGAACAGGATTTTATTGACCCAAAGAGACCAAGAAAAAAAACAGGAATACAAAATATGCATCACTACAAGGTCAATTGTTTATATGCTGTTCTGGATTTGCAGCTTCAGGAGTTTAATGATCGTTTTACTGAGGTAAACACTGAGTTGCTTATTTGTGCTGCTTCTTTATCTCCTATTGATTCATTTTCTGAGTTTGACCACTCGAAGCTAATAAAATTAGCCAAATTCTATCCAAATGACTTTAGTCCTACAGAGTGCATATCTCTTGAGCAGCAATTAGCTATATACATCGATAATGTTCGAAATGACGAAAGATTTAGTAATTTAAAGAGTCTCGGTGATCTTGCTCGTATGCTAGTGGATACACGGAAGAATATGTCCCATCCTTTGGTTTATAGGCTGTTGCAGTTAGTTTTGATATTGCCTGTCGCAACTGCAACTGTGGAAAGATGTTTTTCAGCAATGAAGATTGTCAAAACAGAACGACGGAATCGGATTGGAGATCAGTTTCTTAATGACTGTTTAGTTTGTTATATTGAAAAAGATGTATTTGAAACTGTTACTAATGAAACAGTGATGAAGCGATTTCAAGATATGAAAGATCGTAGGATGTTTTTGTAGAATAATATAATTAATAAAGAATTTTTTTTTTATATATCTTTATTTTATTTGGCTTGCACCCGATAAAAAAATTTTCTGAGATCGCCACTGAGGGTGATGCATGTAAAACTGTTTATGGTAAAGAAAGGTTTTCCTCCTAAAGATAACTATGTCCATTCATTTTAGTAGAGAAAGGTTTTGAAGAATTTTCTGGATAATTTTTAAAAGTATGATTTATGTAGCGGGGAACCCCTTCTTTTCATGGTATGTTTATTGAAACAAAAAACAAAATTGGTATACAAATATAACGATTTTGTGCTTTTCATAATCGTATATATCAAATAAGAGACAAAAAAATGGGTTGAAGAGTAAAAATAAAATGGTATCACATAAAATAATTAATCAATATATGGGATTATTTTTTGACATTATTGGCTACTAAGCTGGGGAACCCTTGTTTCATAGTCGTCGACGACTTCATGCTTAGCTTGTTGTGCCTCCGTCGTCGTCGTCATTGCCGGAATTTCACTTTGCTGACCTGGCATCATCTCCTCTAAAGTGGATCCTACACCTCCATGCTGGCATCGGCAAAGGTCATCGTTACTCATATTCTTATTGCCTAGTGTATACAATTAATTAAAATTTCCAATAAATGAGACCTGGTTCATAGAAGCGAACAAGGTCGAGGATGAATACGCCTGGGCCCACTCCGGGAACATTTCACCATTGTGGTTCGTTACGTGACACTCACTCATGTTGTTTTGGTTCGAACTTGAGCTACTCCCTTGCAACAAAGGTTCATACATCGCCGATGATAGTTCTCTGCCAAATTTTAAATGATTTTTAACCAAGACAAGCCTCTTTTTTGTGTGAAGAAACTGTACTAATTGTAAATGTACGATTTGAAAGAAAATAAATACTTGACGGAACTTAGAAACCCATGAATATACATACCTGAGTTGATTAGAATGGGCCGATGCATCAAATATATGGGCTTGATTGTGCCCATTTTCAGGCAACCAACCTTCTGCGACGCCGTTTCCGAAAGGACCTGCAATGCTTTGTTGCATAGTAGATGCTTCGTATGAAGATAAATGGCTGCCTAAGAGCTGATCTCGTCGTTGGACAACATGTGTTAACGTGTCCAGAAGTTGCTTCTCACAAACTTCATATTCCTCCATGCTAGTGAATCTTACTGGATCCGGTTCGTATCTCCTGCTCATATAAGATTATACAAAGGGATATCATTATTGTTCTGATTAACATCTTTTGTAAATGATAACACAATAACAAGTTTTTTTAGTTCTTGAACAAAAACCTAAGTTCTTCCTCTGCCATTTGGAGCTGTTGTTGTAACCTACAAACTTCTTGCTCAAGTTCCTAGATTTTCCGATTAGAAGAGTGATTAATTAAGCGGTTAAACTACGTAGAGAAATATGTAAAAATATGTTCTAGTTCAATTATTTAAGAACTTAAGATTAATCACCTCGACGTCGGAGTTGATGGCTGCAGGGCTTTTTAAAACAATTACATAGGAAAAACAATTTTTAGTGTATAGTTAGATTTGTATTGAAGAGTGTATGTCGGTGAGCAATGTATAGATATTAAAAATCGATTATAAAGACAAAGGAGAAGGAAGAATTCGGACTTCGTGAGTTGAAGAGCGATGTCATTTTCAGTCTTGAGCTGCTGCAAAATCCTTAGTAGATACTGCCACGTAGTAACAGTATTATTAATAGAGAGATAAATCACATTTTGAGAAAAGAACTAATCAATAGGATCGATCAGCCCAACCTCCTTGCTTTGAATATCCCTGCGAGAAAAAAAAGGAGGAGGTCAAAATGTGAAATATTAGTAGAAGTATGCAATTTATGTAACCCAAATGATAATTTAATGTAACACAAACAAATAAAAATATGAGACATACGGGCGTCTACTCTGGTCGGGAAAGACTAGAGCACTGAACATGAAAACAAAATAAATAACCATAAGTCAATGTATACGAACAAATTAACAAATATAGTTTTAAAAAAACGGAATTAAAAGAAAATGAAAGGCAACTAGTGTTAGCTTACTTCTCTCGTTCTTGGTTTGGGAGATTAATAAACCTTGTGAAAACGTCTTCGATCCTGAAGAGATAATTAAGATGTATGATCATAGGGTCCATATACATAGCTAAGAAAATAACTTTACAGTAATCGAAAATGTTCATGGACCAAAATGCGTAAATGATAATACCGAGTTTTGCCGGAAAAGAGGCTAAGACGATCAGATGGAGAGAACATGATAAGAGCAATGTCGATGTCACAGAGAATCGACAGTTCGTAAGCTTTCTTGATCAAACCATTTCTACGTTTTGAGAACGTAACTTGTCGATTCGTTGTGTTCTCGATTCTCTTGATCTCCAATTTCACACGACCCATATTGTACAAATCAAGAAGAGACTTCTCTTCATCCAAATCGAAGTTGTTGTAATGCTCTGATCAATAATCTCCAAAACTTCCAAAAGAAAAAAAAAAAGTTGTTGAAAGAAAATATTGTTAATATACGGAAGGTGGAAGAAGATACGTATAATTAGGCTATTTAGGAGGAACTAAAAATAGAATGCTTGACTAAGTTCTCTCCTATATCTTCCCTTGCTTCGCTGTAAATCCCTTCTTATGCCCTTCCGCATTATCGTTTGGGGATGATTTCTTAAGGTTTCTTCAGTTTCTTCTTCCTCAAAAATATTTGGATGAAGACAGGGCTTAGATTAGTGATACATCATGCTTTCTTAAACGGTTTAGTATGTTTTTCAAGTATCATATCACAATGTAAGGTTATCAATTCAAGTTTAATGTATACATTTAACCTCGTCAAGGATCGTAATGACTTTGTTAGAAACCATAAATGAAAAATAGGACCAAAAATCCAATAAACAGTCACAATATCGAACTAATCTTCGGATTAACACTAAGACAAAACATAAGTACAACAACATAAAGAGAAACAGAGTTTCATCACCAAGGGAGAGAGCGTCATTGATCTTGACCTGAAACACACATAAATTGACAACATCAGAGACCATATAGTAACAGATATTCCTTCAGGAACAGAAAGATTAGTGAAAACACAATCAGATCAGATCAGATCAACACCAATAAAATTCCATCGATCACCAAGATTCCTTATGGTAAGAAATATAACGTAGTACCTTATGAAGAAGCCGTGAGTAGAAAGAAAATCAAGGGTGAGTGTCGTCAAAAACCCAAGGCTCGTGCAAGAAAAGCTCTCGGCCATTCATTTGGACACGACCTGATGCTATGTCTTCTTGACGTTTCCTGGCTGCTTCAGCTTGTTTAGCTGATAATTCAGCGTCCTTACAATAAAGCAGACAAACACATGTGTTATTGGTGATTGTGTCTAAAGCAAAAGTGATATCAATCATGAGCAATAATCGATGATGATACAAAGACATAACTAGATTCTTTCTTTTTGTCAGATTCAAAATCAGACATATCTTCTGATAAACTCGTGTTTCGACTTGAAGTGAGCTTAAACACGAGATAAACAATACGAGCTTCGAATTCTCAATTCAAATTAATAAAAAAATAAAGCTGGAAATATTGTCTTAGTGCTGGAAATATCAAAATTCTAGGGTTCTTCGTTTGGATATATATATATATATATATATATATTCATTATTCACTTTGGGGATATTAATAATACCTTTTGGCGCTTCCAGGCGAGGAATTGATCTCTTGAAATTGCGGTTTGGGTAGTTTGTCGCTGGCTTGACGGATTTCTCCATTCTCTGCTCCCATCTTTTCTTTATCTTCTTCCCAACACAAACAATTTTTTTTTCTCTCTTTTGATCTCTTTCACTTTCGTAGCACTCCGCGAAAATATTGTTTTTCAAACGACACCGTATTAATTTTCTCATTATTATCAGTCCTATCCCTGGGATTTTGGGTTTAAACGAACCGAACCGAACCAATCCAATAACCGAATGTAGTTAAAAATATTACTGATCGGTTGTACTTTTATAACCGTATCCAATGAAAAAAGTTCAAGCCTCGGTTCAATTTGGTTTAGGAATTTCGGTTTGGATCTTAATCCGAGACTCAATAAGTTCTTACCATTTTTTCCTCCTTGCGTCGTTCTATTCCATTTGTTATGGATCTTATTGGACATTTTATACCTTTTCTACAACTAAAATATTGCTCAACTTTATTAATGGACAATATATTAGGTGACGCAATAAGATCCTATGCTGTGTTTATTTCTTCTTCATTCCATTTGTTATGGACGAATTCGAAATTCAATGGAGGAGGTTTGATCTTTGTGCGTTGTTGATCCACTATAGTTTATTTAAAACTTTGGTACCTATACTATCAAAATCAATGGACTCTAAACTCTACAAGATTCTTTTTTTTTTTTGGCCAAACTCTTCAAGATTCTAAAATGGTCTAATCATACAGTTTCTGTATCACTGTATGTTGGAGTTATTTTGCCAATTTGTAGGTTTTCTCATTGCTTTCTTATTTGTTACATATGCCGAATCATTTTGGAAGGATTAATTTGGTCCGTAAAAGATATGATTGGGGATTAATAAATTTTTATGAAACTATTCTGTCGCTAATTAACACTAATAGCGACGTACGTCGTCCAATACAATCATTTTTATTTCATCATTGTTAGTTCAACATCAAATTTTAGCATTTGAATTTTGTCAGATTCACGATAAAAAAATATTAAAACATTATAGTTTTAGATGCTTTTTGTTTGTCGTCATTGTTACTTTCCGATGTATCGTTAAGAGTAACAAATTAACAGATAATTGTTGTTAACATCATGATCCGTTGCCGACACCATAACTGCAAGAAACGAGCATCGCCTATTACATTATAATTTAGAAAAGTTAATACGAGTTTTTCAATCTAATGGGTTCTCGATATTCGTCAATGTGCTTCAGGATGAAGCCAAGGAGAAAAGTTTTTTGTTGGTTCTATTGCCGTGGCCCGTGAATAATATTATTCGTGAACCTACCATTTTTATCGTTAAATAAAACGGTATGAAACAACAATTATATGCTAAATGATATCGTATGCAGCTGCCCGTCAACCAATAACGAGAGCCATTAGATGAGCACATAAAAACTGAAAGATTAAACTCCAACCTTCTCGCTTAACCTTTTTGACTTTTTATTTAAATTGTATCGATCACCAAGAACGAAATGACTAGTGTGGCCTCTTCGCAAATTTCGGATCTAATAGCTGAGAACTGGTTTTTTTTGTTTTGGTTGTGTAGTGTGTATAGACTGTATCTTCTGTCGTTGCAACTTTTTTTTCTTTTCATATTAAGAAGCAAAACAAAATAAAAAGAAGAAAACATTCAAGATTTTTATTCTTATTCATTTTTGGATAAGCGAAATGTTTTTGTTTATGATGTATGAATATTTCCTTAAGTAGAAGCCAGATCTGTTTTTAATCCTCACTTTTATAAAGTATTTGTAAAAATAGTTTTATCCTGTTGTCTAAGATACAAAAATCAAATTCTGCAAAAAAGACCTTGCTCGTTCTTTCCACAACCAGGAAGTGACTTTTAAAACTTCTCATTGTTATACTTGTTCTTACCCGCTTTATATTATACAATCTTTCTTTTCAAAAGAAAATCAATCAAAATATCATAATTTCCCTCTTTCGATCCATCATTAGGGATTCTCATTTATACTAATTAGAAATGTAATCAGCTTGTTTAGTGAACTTGGATAGGATCCAGATTCTTTTGCATTTACCTTCTTACTGTAAAAGGTAAATGCAATTTTCTCAGTTTTCCGACGTTTCAACAATTTTTACCTCTTTTAGAAAAATTTCGACTTAAAAAGAAATTTTCCTCGTGGAAGAACTTTGGAGGAAAAAACAACGCTAAAATCAAAGATCAATCAAATTCGTCTCTGTGTTCATTTTTACAGGTATATGCAATGCTTTCACCTTCCATTATCAATGGTTTTGCTCTTCTTATTTAATTATCATTATATAGCTTTATATTCGTGGGCATATACATGATATAATTCCATTTTTAATCAGTTTTAATCACGAGATGTGTCCTCCCCTTCTTTCTCAAAAAAGAAAAAGAAGATGTGTTTCCCCTCTCTCATTCCTAAAGGCTTTTCTAATATTATATAGATGGATATTCGACACTATACGGTCTAAAGCACTAAATTTCTAATGACCGTACGTTCATGTTGATATATAATCACCGAAAATTGTTAGTCTAAAGTGATTCTATGACGACGTGTAGCATAAGATTTTTTTTTGTTTTTCAAATTATTTAATCGTCTGGTCTATGAAGTGTCGCAAAAGTTACAATGGCAATGTGCTTGTTATTGTAGGAACATATTAGTGGGACGTATTTAAAATCTTACTGTCAGTGTTAGAGATACTAATGGCTTTTCGTTCTGAATTAACGCTATTTACGATGATTAAATTATGGGAAAATTATATACGCTTTAATATTGCTTTATTTTTGGGAAAAATCTTAACATTTCTATAAATAGGTTTCTTTAGCGCTTGCTACAAAACACACATAGCAATGTCGGGTAGAGCTCACCCTATGGACGGTGACGGAGAGCTTTCGCCTGCGAATATATCTTCCCGGGGGCATACGAACACACTATTTGTCCACAAAGTCGAAGTTCCTCCGAAGCAAAATCTGTTCAATGAGTTCATGTACACTTTCAAAGAAACCTTCTTCCACGATGATCCTCTTAGGAATTTCAAGGACCAGTCACCGTCCAAGAAGCTCATGCTCGGTCTCCAGTCTGTCTTTCCAGTTTTCCAATGGGGACGAAACTACAATCTCAAGATTTTTCGTGGCGACCTTATTGCCGGTTTAACAATAGCCAGTCTATGCATTCCTCAGGTAAATAAGCATTGATTATCTTGTCTCACAGGTTACTTCCACAAGAACCATAGATTCCCATGTAATAAGGATCGAATTATTTGTTTCAGGATATTGGATATGCAAAGCTCGCAAATCTCGACCCTAAGTATGGTTTATGTAAGTTAATATCCATCTCAATTTCATTTGATGATCATAGTTAAGCCTCAATTAGTTTACGTTGCGTAGTATGTTTTCTTTAAATGGAACTACGGACACCTTTATAACTTTTCAATCTAAATTTCTTTGTAATAAGTTGTGAACTTAAAAACAAGAGCATAAAGAAAAAGAAGATGGGCTGGCCTGGATTGGCATGTGAGATGCTGAATAGTAGAATAATGGAATAGTCGAATAACCCAATTAAGAAAAACATTTGTTGTTGAACAGAGTTTTTGTAGAAAATCATAAAGCACACACAAAAAGACTAGTTTTAATAGATTAATAACGTTTGTATTTAAATTACATTTCTTACACGTATTGCAGAACCACTTTTCAGAAACGTGAAAACATGAAAAGTTGAGGAATATAGACACATAGTTTGTATTTGAAATAATAGTAACCTTGAAATTGGAAGTCTAATTTACCAGACTGATTGATAACCATGTTGTTTTCTTTTTCAAATTATGTAATAGATTCAAGCTTTATTCCTCCGTTGGTGTACGCGTGTATGGGAAGCTCAAGGGATATAGCGATCGGTCCCGTCGCAGTGGTCTCACTCCTTTTAGGAACTCTGCTTCAAACTGAGATAGACCCGAACACAAACCCTAACGAATATCTACGCTTAGCCTTCACTGCCACGTTCTTCGCTGGTGTCACTCAAGCAACACTCGGATTCTTCAGGTAACTTACTATTCTCACATCACATCAAAAGTTGTTGTTCATAATTCAGATAGAGTACTCTTCTTGTTCTAAACTTCTCAATTCTTTTCAGATTGGGTTTCTTTATCGATTTCTTATCCCACGCCGCAATCGTTGGGTTCATGGGCGGAGCAGCCATCACCATAGCTCTTCAACAGCTCAAAGGGTTCCTCGGAATCAAGAAATTCACCAAGAAAGCCGATCTCATCGCGGTTCTTCAGTCCGTCTTCAGCTCAGCCCATCACGGAGTACGACTCGATCGAAGTCTTAAATTACTCTGTCATCAGCTCAGTTATTTTCACTCTCTATCCTCACCGTTGCGTGTCATATGCTTTTGCAGTGGAATTGGCAGACAATACTCATTAGTGCATCGTTCTTGATCTTCCTTCTCGTCTCTAAGTTCATCGTAAGTCATCAAACTATAGATCGCAATCTCTCTTCCAATTCTGTTTTCTTGTTCTGATCTGATTTATTGATACAAACAGGGGAAAAAGAACAAGAAACTATTTTGGATTCCGGCGGTGGCGCCGTTACTATCAGTTATTATTTCAACGTTTTTCGTCTACATAACCCGAGCCGACAAGAAAGGAGTTCAAATAGTAAGCACAGCGATAGAACCTTTGCTCAGTCAACCCTAAAGCTACTTATGATGCAAGTTATCTTACTTTATGCTGTCTTAATTCGATTCTTCTTTAGGTGAAACATCTCGACAAAGGCCTTAACCCTTCTTCTTTGCATCTAATATATTTCTCCGGCGATTACCTTCTCAAGGGCTTCCGCATCGGCGTTGTCTCAGGCATGGTCGCCTTAACGGTATATATGATTTTTAACATGTAAATTAAAAAGGCAAAGACAAAGCTTCGTTATAATTTTGATCTTCATTCGATTTTTTGTTTTTTTTTGGTACTAACAGGAGGCTGTAGCGATCGGTAGAACATTTGCAGCAATGAAAGACTACCAAATCGATGGAAACAAAGAGATGGTAGCATTAGGAGCCATGAACGTGATCGGTTCGATGACCTCTTGCTATGTAGCCACCGGTTCGTTCTCAAGATCTGCCGTGAACTTCATGGCCGGATGTCAAACGGCAGTTTCCAACATCATAATGTCAATCGTCGTCCTCTTAACGCTTCTATTCCTCACTCCTCTTTTCAAATACACACCCAACGCGATTCTTGCAGCGATCATCATTAACGCCGTGATTCCTTTGATCGACGTTAAAGCTGCTGTTTTGATTTTCAAGATTGATAAGCTCGATTTTGTTGCTTGTATGGGAGCTTTCTTTGGTGTCATCTTTGTATCTGTTGAGATCGGTCTTCTCATTGCCGTATGTCTCAAGGAAACACAATAAATTCCGATTAGGTGTGGATGTTTTAGGAGGCTGATCGTGTGTGTGTGTGTGTGGATGTTTTAGGTGGGCATATCTTTCGCTAAGATACTCTTGCAAGTTACGAGACCTAGGACCGCGATTCTTGGAAAGATTCCGAGGACATCGGTTTACCGGAATATCCATCAGTATCCTGAAGCGACTAGGGTTCCCGGAGTTATGATAATTCGTGTTGACTCGGCGATTTACTTCTCCAATTCCAATTACGTTAGAGAAAGGTAAGAGACTGAATCACGAACCCTAGTTTAATTGTACGGTTACTTGGTTTGCAAGAAATCAGTTATAAAACCTTATTGTTTTGTTCTTGAAATATATAGGATTCAAAGGTGGTTGGCAGATGAAGAAGAGAAGGTGAAAGCTGTTAACTTACCTAGGATCCAGTTTCTTATCATCGAAATGTCACGTACTGAACCAACTCTCTTTCTTCTTTTTTATCGTATATAGAATATGTATCTCTTTACATATAGATCACAAGCTAATAAGCGCGTGATGAGCATTGATATACAGCCAATGATGTTATGTTCTACGTTCTTCAGCTGTTACAGATATCGACACTAGCGGTATACACGCCTTAGAAGACTTGTACAAGTCTCTCCAGAAGAGAAACATTCAGGTACACACCACAAAACCATAGCTAAACCGGAAAGATTACAAGAATTGATAATTGACCCTCTTTTTTTATTCTTATCGTGTGCAAATACAGTTGGTTCTAGCGAATCCAGGACCGCTGGTAATAGATAAGCTACACGTTTCTAACTTCGCAGATATGTTGGGGCCCGACAAAATCTTTTTGACTGTAGCTGAAGCGGTGAATTCTTGCGGTCCGAAACTCTCCGAAGACGTCTGAAACGGAGAAGAATCTTGTTGATGAAGCAAAAATTTTAAGCGTTGTATGTTGTACATACTGAGTTGAGTAGTCAGTGACATTGCCGTCGATGTTATCTGTTATCCCCAATGTATGACGTAGATGTCAAGTGTAAAGTTGACCTATGTGCCGCTTTGACTATGGTTTTGTGGTGTGTACCTTTAATAGAGTCGTGGTAAGCTTCGGTTTAATAAATTACCCTTCCTAGTTCATTTGTTTTACTAAAGAATTTGCAAAACATAGTGCTGCTACCATTTTATGTTACCTTTTAACATACTGGAATCAATTCAATGTTGTCGGTGAGAAAATCAACTAAAATTCCTGTTTCATCCGTGAGTACTATAAATGATTTTATAATATCTTTTATGTGGTTGAGTACTAAATGATTTTATAATATCTTCGATCGCTCAAATCAAAGATCTTTATTACTTTTTTTTGTTGCAACTTCTACATCAATAAATCATGATTTGTTTGCAACTTCTACATCGATAAATCATGATTTGATACTTGCTAATTCATGTTTTTTCTTTTATATATGAACTAGATTTAATCATTATGTTCAGTAAGTCTGAGCTATACAGATTAGATTGAAAAACAAATTCAATATATATTGTTGATCTAGTCAAGTAGAATTGGAACCGAAACATTAACATCAAATCAACGTAGTGCAATGGGAGACGACTAAGGACTCTACTGCTATGATTATTGTTATCGGTGGGAAAACAACATTGACAAACCTTTTGACAAAAACAATAATGATGTAAAAAAGAAAACACTCCTCCCTACAAATTATGTGTGAACCAGATGTTGAAGCCCACTTGTGAACGAAATGAGGGTCCACAATACAATCCTCATCTGGGATATGAGATTAGGACATGTATTTATATATTTTAATAATGGTTTAGGCATCTAGGCGTTAGTTAGACGATCGTTATCTACATATCAATTTTATATTATGTATTATGTCTAGATGATAGAACTAGTTTGATGGTCTATATACCAATTAGATAGGTTTGGTAATCGTTCTGTGTGTGTTTTATTTTCAAACTATTAAACGTCAAACCAGTGTTGACAATATGGTATATGATTAAGTTATTGTTTGTATGATTCTCGTGTCGTTATTTTACTTGACATGTTTTTTTTTTGTGATTTTGATTTTGACATAATATTTTGTGATTTTGATTTTGGTTGAATCATCTATAGTATTTTGTATGTGTAGTATTTTGGTTGCCGTCTTAAAATCGTCAAGGCATCAACAAATGCATTGATGCACTTATATTATAAAACCGTCAATAAAAAAGATACTCAAATCTCTTCACGAAAAATATTAAAATAGAAAAGTGGTACGAAACGTAGGATGTTGAGACCGACCATTTTTGTACAATGTGCCACTCTGTTTGTACTGTATTCAAGTTCCCTCCCAATGCACCAATCAAAAGAAGCTTATTAGTTCTCGTTTGTTGTGTACAATTTTTTTATAGTAGAAAAAACAAGAGACAGTAATCAATCCGTCCATTAAATTCAAATAACAATCATAAGAAATTGAAAGGTTATACGGAAGTTGGCTTGGGAAGTGGTGAAACGTTGGAGGGCCTTTTTACTATTACAAAGAGACATATCGGTCACGAAAAGTGGACCCATATAGCCCAGACGTTTAGGAGCTAAAAAACAACATTTTCGACTTTCTTTTCTTTTTTCGAAATTTAAATAGAAAATTCGACAAAATAATTGAGTAAAAGAAAAAGAAAGACAAAATAATTTGTGAAACACGACAAAAAGCAATAATAACGAATAAAAACACCGAGAATCCGAATCATGACGTGTCTTTAACATGATGGGAAGAGAATCAGATCAATAAAAATCAACGGTTAAGATTCGCTCCTCAGTTTATGGCTCTTCTTTTATCTTCTTTGTCTCTTCTCTTTTTCTCACTTCTTCCTTCCCCACTTTCTTCTCTTTCGCTTTTGCTCTGTTCACTCAGAGCATAAACCCTAAAAAAAAAAGAAGAGAGCAACAACAGATTTAAAAAAACACGAATACGATGTTGTTAGGGAAAAGACAGAGACCAACGGTAAAGAGAACAACGAGTCTGTCGGAGATCAAATTCGACTTGAACTTACCTAGCGAACCAGAAGAGCCGTCCGATCATCATGAGATTCAGATATTGAGTCCTCCAAGAAGTAAGCTCGTGACCGTTGAAGAACATCGTCAGGTTCATCATGGACTGTTAGATCAACGGCTAATAGCGATGGTCTCACCGAGAGGTACACAGAGGAGACACTCAGTAGATTACTCCACTCACGCCGGAGAAGATTTTCTGAGATCTTGCTCTCTCTGTAATCGTCATCTTGTTCCCGGCCGAGACATCTATATGTATAGGTAAATATATATATTTCTTAACACATTTACGTGAAAGTACCTTTTAGACTAAACATGAGATAAGTTAGTCTGATGGTTTTAGTTGGATGTAATAAGGTTTTAACGATTTTTAATATTTGGTTTGTAAATTTAAACAGAGGAGATAGGGCGTTTTGTAGTTTAGAGTGCAGGCAGAAGCAGATTACGGTGGACGAGAGGAAAGAGAAGGCATCGGTAAGGTCCACCGTCGTCGTCGCTGCCGGCTCCGGCAAAGGAGAGAGAGTTTCCGCCGCCGTGTAGGTCACCTTGACGAAAAATATCTATATATATTTTTATCCGTATGGTTGTATATGGTTGTTATTATTATCATGTCTAAACGCATTGAGCATTATTAACCGTGATTAGCCTTGTTAATCATCTTAAGCTTTGCTTTTAAACTTAATTAAGAGTTAAGACTATGGTGTTTTGCTTCTTATTTGTGTTCTACCGATTAATATGCTTCTAACTGTCTGACTAGTTTTTTAAAGCACTAATAATTAACAAATAGGTCAGATGTAAAGACTAAAGAGATACTGATAAAATCCTATTTTGCGTCAATTATACGAAAATAATTGTCTATCAATTTAGGTTAATCTACAAACATACAGGTGACAACGATGTACCTTATGTATGTACTGTAGACATCATGTACAATTGTACAATGTACCGCCAAAAAATACTAACCGTACTGTTTCTTACTGCATACTTCCATATAAGGATGATCCAATTGAATATCGCCTTTTTTATTCTTCATCGAAAGAAAATTTATTACTTAAATTTGATGTTAGTCAAGTAAGGAATCTCATTGACTGGGTCCCTCGTTGCAGTTTAACAGATTCTTCCTTGTTCTTTTTTATGCCTAGAGACTCTCTCTAGATTCCTTTGCTTATGAAAAAAATATAAATTTCTCCCATTCTTGTTTTAAGCATAATATTCTTTGGATAACCCAATCGATGGGTTTATAAATTTTCTCTCCAATTGGTTATATGTTCAATAAGAGGAATCTTCAGTTTTGTAAAGGCAAAACAAAAAAGGATTACACGTAGTAGAAGAACATGATGCTTGTGATATACTTCTGAAATCTAGTTTCCCTGTGTAAAAGCCGATTAGGATAATTAATTGATAAACATATATATTGCTAATCGACAACATGATAGTAGAAGTATATGTCTACATGACTACATGATGGTTATGATTTAGAAGAGACAAGAGTTGACGGAAGATGCATGGACGCTCTTTGTTCGATTCCATTTTGAGGAAATCTGTCTCTACTAAGTATGTGAATCAGGATAAGAGAGTGTACACGTGCAAATATACCCTCCATTAAATTATCTTCGTAGCTATCTACTTTCCCCAATTTCTTATTTCTCCCATTTTTTCAAGCCTCAGTCATGTCTTGGCAAACATATGGTTATAGTATTTTTAAAAAGAGAGTTTATATATTAGTGATCATCTTAATGCTTATCACGACCTGCTTAATCTCAGATTAACTAATGCATGGGAATAAAGCCTTTACATTATGGTTTTGCCTGCATGGAAACATTATATATTTGTATTTTCTTATAATGCACTGTATATACCTACCAATCATCAGAAGTATCAAATAACGAAGAGAAATTAAAGGAAATCAGAAGTCTCAAATTATTTGGGTCTACCTTTTCTTTACATTAGCCAAACTTTTGTATTTCTTCTAGACTTGCTTTAATTTATGTTCTAGTTTGATTTGTGTTATTGATCCATCTTTTTCTGTGGATTGAGTTGTGTCCCATCCAGATCAAGCAAAAATAAGGGAGAGGACAAGTCTTGTGAGGGTTGGGGGATCATAGAACTCGTTCCAACTTTGAATTTGGTATTTACAAGAGTTTTAATCAGAACGCAACCATAATATGCTCTTGATTCTTCGCGAGCATGCCCATGGATTTAATTGAATCCTCTCAACTTTGTAAATGGGCTTTAAACGGGCTTTAAAAGCCTATCTACTTTTATAAAGCCACATGATCTCGATGGTTGACAACCGCAACGGCTCCGGAGTCCGGACAGTTTTTGACTTTTGTTTTATGTATTGCGTATGAAATATATGAGTTCGGTATATTCGTTGTGGCCAACTGTTTCCTGATTCCTATATAGTGAATAGTACATTTTAACTTTGTTTGGGGCATTTGGGCATGCAAAAGCATATTCAGATCGTATATTCTATATCAGCTCTGATTCCATAGACATATGTCATCTATTTTGCCAATTGCCAATTGAGTCAGCAATCTTTTGACAGATGAAAAGAGAAAATGTAAAGAGATATATTTGTCAAACTATTATTTTTTCTTTTGACCAAAGGTTATATAAAATTATATTTAAAATAATTTTATTCATCAATATTTGAATTATATTTAAAATATTATTTTAAACATCATAAAAGTTTGAGATATTTTTTCAAACTATCATTGTACAATGGCTTTATTCTTCTATATCTTAAAATCCAAACAGAAATGAGATGAGCAAAAACAATAACGGGGACATAAAAATTTTGAATTTTGTGAGTTTTATATGATTAATTTTGAGAGTATAAGTTCCTCAAATTTAGCAAAATAATGAAAAAGGCTAAACAACATTTACAATTTTCTCTCCATTCCATAATAGTATGGTCAATCGATTGTCGAATGTTTCCTTGACAAATATCATATATATTGTATTAAAAGAGTTCCGTTATTTTTTTTTTCCTGCAATCGAAACCGAGCTCTCTAGATCAGGAAAACGGCAATGATTTGGGGTGCGTATTGAATGCTTTGAAGAGCTGCTTAATTTGCTGTCTTTCCCGGTCTATTCAGTATATTCATATTAATTAAATTCTGATTACATTATTACCCGAGTAATGGTCTCTACAACCCCACGAGAGGTTGCTTTGCCACAATTTTATTCAAATTCAGATTTCCCATTAACCTATTTAACACAATACAGTATAACCTCTATAAATTAATACTCGATAAATTAATAATCACT
>OVBI01002889.1:0-12682 GCA_900406495.1 Sisymbrium altissimum
GGATTAGGGTTCTTGAGAGAAATCGATTTGGGATTTTTTTTTTTTCTGTTTATCGAAGAGAAATCGAGGGAAGACAGGTTAATTTTTTTAAAAAATCGGGTTAAGGTTTGGTTAATAATTATCTTTTCGGTTTAATGGTTTTAATCAGGTTCATCATCGAGTTTGTCAGGTTCTTTGGTTTAAGTTCGTTTAAACCTGGTTTAGAAGTCAATTTCATAAAATTAGACCATAATTATACGGTTCTGTAGTTACANACCCTGAATTTTAGTTAAGAGTAATTTAGTATTTATAAAAATTGAATAGTGTTTTAAGTAGATAAAAGTACCCCAATAGCAATAAGTACTTGATTTTGAAAAAAAAGTGTTAAAAGTACCTAAAAATGTAATCAACTCTATAAAACAAACAAAAGATATAAATGATTTTTTTACTTTTCTGCTTTAGTCACTCTTTATTTATTTGTTTTTTTTTTATAATTTGATGAATCTGACTAATCTATACAAACCGCCCGATAATAATAATTCTAGTGATTCTAAAAGTTCACATTACACCAATATTACAATTCGAACCAGGTCATTCATTGTTAATCTAAGAGTCCATGAAAACAACATTCCATCTCTCACTTACTAATTACCTCATAAATTTCTAAATTAGGGGTGAAGTAGCAACTACAGAAATCATATGAGGAATTAGCGAAGGTAACTCACCTCCTTGTCTATGTCTATGTTTCTGAATTTGTCCCATTCCCCAACTTCACATAAACTAGATTTCCACGTATTCTATCTAACCGAGCCGGACCGAGAACAAATTAATAAACAAACCACCCCCCTTGACCCAGTAAGCAAGCAGGTAGGTCAACCTTACCCACCTATATGAATGATCATTAGACAGAGAATTCTCTCCTAATAATAATATCCAAAAGTTCTTAACCTCTCTCACCAACACTGTACAACAAATATTACACGCGCTCATATTACACGTGCAACAGACGCGAATCACACGTGAGTTGCGAGTTCGCTTACTCTGCGAGTAAGACCCACACGCCATTCTCTTCTCTCTTTTTACCACTCATGCGTACACGCACAAACATTATAATTAATATTTATTTCTTTTTAAATTAATTATATCTTTCCCTTTTCTAAAAATATTATATTCTCCGTCTATTTTTCCTATTTATTGACGTCTCTCCATCTAATAATTCTTTTTTTTGACGTATATCTAATAATTCTTTAAACGTCATGTATATCCGTCTTTATAAATATAGGAGATAAAGATAAATGCTTAAAAAGTGAAGAGAGTACACTGTTTTGTCTTAATAATATTTCTTTCTTTTCTTTTTAAACAGAAGCAAACGTGAAGAAAGTACACTGTTTTGTCTTGATAATATTTCTTTCTTTTCGTAATTATATTTCTTCCCCTTTTTTCAAAAAAAAAAAGTTATATCATCCGTTTTCTTTTTTCCTACTAACGTTTCTCCATCTAATAATTCTTTAAACGTCTTTTTATAAATATATATGGGATAAAGATAAATACTCAAAAAGTAAAGAGAATTGTGCCTTTTTAAAACAGAAGCCAAGCGTTAACAAAGTACACTGTTTTGTCTAAATCTTACAACAAATATATTTATTTATTATTTCCTTTATTCAACAAAATCAATTCAGTTTTTTCTCGGGATCCAAACTCAATATATGTTCTTATTCTCTCTCTCTCTCTTCTTTCTATTCTCTCTCTCTCCCTCCCGTGAATCCTGGTGTTTGCTTACGTAAGCGTCTTGACGTTCTTACAATGGCGAAAGTCTTCGAAGCGGCGGATGCGAGCAATTTGGTGACGGAGCTTCGTAGGAGTTTCGATGCCGGTATAACTCGCGGTTACGAATGGAGGGTCTCTCAGCTTAAAAAGCTTCTTTTAATATGCGATAACCACGAGCCAGAGATCGTGTCCGCTCTCCATGACGATCTCCGCAAGCCTGAGCTTGAGTCTTCCGTCTATGAGGTTCGTTGATCGATTCTTCATGTCATTCATAAAACACAAATTTGGATCAATCTTGTTTTTTTCTTTTAACGATTCTTGAATTTCAAATTAGTGGACAGATTAGCACCGAGTGCTCGTGCTTATCCCTCGTGCTTATCCCTCATGCATAATTCATGTAGATTCTGATCCACTGACTTAGTTATAAAGTTATGTAAATTGTTTTAGTTTTGTATATTGTTGATTCAAGAAAAAGAAAGAATTCGAGTAATTAAACCACTATAAATACGGTTAGCCTCGTCTCCTACTTTTGGTCGGTGTCATTTATGTATATCACCTAGTTATGTGACCATGATGTTCTGGTTCGACACTGCGTAAGTAAGAGAATTTAATGCAACTTTTTTCTTATTCATATGTTGTTATAGGGAATCAACTTAGACTGCAGGTAAACTTTATGTTTGTGACTTTGTGGGAACTCAAAAGAAAAATAAGAGGGGTCCAATTGAAAAGCAATGCATTTAATTTTGGTATTGCTGCTACTGCTGAAGTGACCTATGGACCTTAGACAATTTAATTTATCAACCAACCTGTATTTTTTTATTGGGATTTCCCCTTTGTTCCTTAATTTTTGTGTTACATCCTCCAATGAACAACAACACAGAGCTTTCGGAAATTGACCTTCCTTCTTTCCTCATTTAATGTTACCAACAGAAATTGTCACTGAGTTTGGTTAGCTTTCTATTCCTGTCATTCCTTAGTCATATCATCATGTTGTTTGTTATTTGTTGTTTGGTATTAACAATATGTAATCTGGTCATTAATCAGTATTAAGCCTAAACAAACTGTGAATTTGATTAGATCAATATTTTTGATTATAATTTGCAAGCAAGTGTATAATGGTTAATCTAGTAGTTACTTGATTATGATGGTTAATTGATTAGATCAGTATTAAGCTCTTTTGGTTTACAAACTGTGAATTTGATTAGATCAATATTTTTCATTATATAATGGTTAATCTACTAGTTACTTGATTATGATGGTTAGATTAACTATGCGGTGTGTGCAGGTGGCTCTGCTGAGAAACTCGATCAAGTTAGCTCTTAAGCAGCTAAAAGCCTGGATGGCACCTGATAAGGTGTGTCTTTAGAACAGAGGGTTTATATGCAGAGTTTGTTGTCAAACAAGATTAAACCACTAATCAATTATTCTGCTGTTTTTTTTTTTAGGCAAAGACTTCTCTAACAACGTTTCCTGCATCAGCTGAAATTGTGTCAGAGCCTCTTGGAATTGTGCTTGTAATCTCAGCTTGGAATTATCCCTTTCGTATGTTTAAACAATCCCTGATTGATTTGAAATTTTTTCCTATAACATTATCCATTTAGTATGCCTCTTCTGACTCCATTTAACTATTTCTTGTTCTCCTGCAAGTGTTGTCCATTGATCCTGTTATTGGTGCCATTTCTGCTGGGAATGCTGTTGTCTTGAAGCCATCAGAACTGGCTCCAGCTTCGTCCTCTCTGCTAGCAAAGTTACTGGAACAGTATCTTGACCCTTCTGCAGTGAGAGTTGTTGAAGGTGCTGTTAATGAAACAACTCTGCTGCTGGAGCAGAAGTGGGACAAAATATTCTACACAGGTTCATATTAACTTTGGGTTAAAGTGTTTCCTTTCGAAGTTTTATTCCTCAAACGATTCCAGTGAATTCTTTCAAGTGACTAAAAATTTCCACTCTTGCTTGATCAGGTAGTTCGAGGATTGGACGTATTATAATGATGGCAGCTGCAAAGCATCTAACACCTGTTGTCCTGGAGCTTGGAGGGAAATCTCCTGTTGTTATAGACTCAGATACCAATTTGAAAGTACTTTATACTCACCTTTTCCTAGTTTTATCTCATGACTTCTTCATCCAGAGAGATATTGCAGTATATTTTCATTCTTTCGAGGCTAATGTATTCTTTTGTCTATGAAGATTACTGCCAAGCGGATAGTTGTAGGCAAATGGGGTTGCAACAATGGACAGGCATGCATTTCTCCAGACTACATCCTGACAACAAAAGAATATGCTCCAAAAGTGGTAAGCTTAATAACTTAAGATAGATCCTTGATGCACATTTGTATTTGACCATTCTTCTTTTCTCTTCCCAAGATTGACGCCCTGAAGCATGAACTGGAGTCATTTTATGGGAAGGACCCTATGGAGTCTAAAGATATGTCACGTATTGTAAACTCGAATCACTTTGATCGTCTGTCTAAGATGTTAGAGGAGAAGGAAGTTTCTGACAAGATCGTCTATGGGGGTGAAAAGAACAGAGAAAACCTGTGAGTTCCTCTTTTATTATTCTCATCACTGACATCATTTTTTTCCCTTATGCTAATTTTTTTGTTTCCATCCATCAGGACAATTGCTCCAACCATCTTGCTCGACGTGCCATTAGATTCTATGATCATGAGTGAAGAAATATTTGGCCCTCTCCTCCCAATCCTCACGGTAAGAACCATTGACCAATTTATAAAGAACTTGCTTCAGCAATTTGGATTTCATGTGTGGACATACCTTGGCAGATTATGGTTTAAAAGGTATATCTAACTATCTCTGGTCTTCTCCACAGCTCAACAACTTGGAAGAGTGTTTTGAAGTGATTCGTTCTCGACCTAAGCCACTTGCTGCGTATTTGTTTACCCAAAACCATAAGCTTAAAGAGATATTCGCTATGACAGTCTCCGCTGGAGGCATAGTGGTCAATGACATAGCTGTTCATGTAAGATACACTAGTCCTACCTTTCCTATTATCAGTTTAGTCATTATTTAAACATATTCGATATTTGCAGCTTGCACTACCCACATTACCATTCGGAGGAGTTGGTGAAAGTGGAATGGGTTCTTACCATGGTAAATTCTCATTTGATGCTTTTAGTCACAAGAAAGCTGTTCTCTACAAAAGCTTTGTAGGTGATTCAGCAATCAGGTATCCACCATACTCTAGAGGAAAGCTTAGATTGTTAAAGGCGCTTGTCAACAGCAATCTAGTGGAAATATTCAAAGTCCTTTTAGGTTTATCTTAAAAGGTTGAAGACCAAAGGAGACTACACATCCCTCTTGTATCTTACTTTCTACGTTGTTTTTTCTTTTCTTTTTTTTTTTTTTTTTTTTTTTTTTTTTTTNTTTTTTTCTGATATGGAACTTGGTTGTTAAAGTTATATGTTTTGGTGTTGATGAATATTGAAAGTCGATAAATAAGAGATTTGAGATTTGATTCATGGAAACCCGGTTTCTTCATTCCAACTTGGTTGTTTACAAACAAAGATGACAAAAGTAAAGAGTCTCTCTTTGGATTTTTATCTAATTAACCATGTTGTAAAAGCTCCCCCATAAAAAAGGGAAAGAAAGACTGTAAGCAAACAAGGATCAAGAATCATTTTGAAGAATGTTCTGAATCTCTGCTCTTTGATCATCTGTAAGTTGTTGTGGGAACTTAGTCCGAAACCGAACTCTCAAATCTCCTCTCTTCTTCCCTTTCTCCTTTGGTTTTGGCATCCCTTTGCCTTCAATCACTGTAACATATCCTGGGTGTATAACATCTTCTATCTTCAAACTCATGTTGTCACCATCAGGTAAAGCAACAGTAAGCTCAAATCCCGTTAAAGCTTCGAGAAGAGAGACTTCCACCGCCATTTCCAGGTCATCTCCTTCTCTTTTAAACACCTCATGCTCTTTCTCCACTATCACAAACGTCAAATCAGCTGGTACACTCCCCATTGCTTCGTTACCTTTTCCTTCGAATGTTACTTTCGTTCCTCCTTTCCATCCCGGTTTCACTTTTATCTCCACCGTCTCTTCCTCCTCGCTCAGTTGCCTACACAACAAAGATTAAAGCTGAGTTAGTCTTATAATGACACATCTCTCATATAATCCAAAGTTGAGTCTTTGGGTAAATGAAACAAACCCTGAGGTTGTAATCACATCTCTCTTGATCTTGATCTTCTTAGTGCATCCGTTGCATAGCTCCTCGAGCGTGCAGCTTAGTTTCTTCTCTGTTGGTTGAGGTTTAGCCACTTTCGCAGACGAACTTGAGTACAATATTGGGTTTGCTAAGCTCTTTGGCGCCGTGCTCGTCGATCTCACAAGCGTCGGCATAAAACCAGCTGCATCCGTCCTGCTGCTGCTTTTGCTCCTCCCTATAAATGATAAACTCCTCATTGTGGGATTCTGATTCATCGTCGTCGTCGTCGTTGTTGAGGTGGCCGCTGTGGCCGTGTTCTGGCTACAACTTCTTGATAAAGATAATGGCTTCTTGTTCCCCACCAAACTAGCGTTGTCGACTCTGTAGCTACGAACCTTGCAAAGACTTACACCTTCCACATTATTATTACCCTTACCCGTCTCCGCCTTCGCTTCCTGAGAATATATTATTACCATATTGTCAATGACATCCTCGAACTCGTGACCTTATCGCATTCTCTAACCATTAAAAAATCCGTAACATATTGTGTATTCATCTACCGTAACGTCGAACCACTTTTGTATTGTAATATCACTACCTGGAAATTGAATGCGTTTCGGTCATTAGGGACGTTGAGTTTGTGTTCTTCATGCCGTTTGGATTCCGTGTGGAGCTTTCGTTCGTGTTTATGATTAGGCTTTTCACGAGGCAAAACTCTTGAGATTGATCGGCAAAGTTTGAAGATATCACGGAGGAGGAAGCTTCGTTTCTTCGTCGAAGGCTGAGCCACCCCTTGTGTTGCCATTCACGGCGAAGAGAGATGGAGAGAGAGAGAGAAAGCGAGGGGAGAGAAACAGACGTTTTGTTATTGTTGTTTTTGTTTTAGTTGGTGAGAGAGAGAGAAGGATGAAAAAAAATGTTTACACAAAATTCTGTAACTGTCGCTTTCCATGACTTCCTTTTTTAGACCAAAGTATTTGACCTTTTTGACAGAAACAGGTAGAAAAACACTTTAAGATAAGAAATGTTCATCTGATCAACTAATTACTAATTAAAAATGGATTTGTTTTTCCTTCTCTTCTTTATTTATTTCTTTTATCTCATTATATTTGATGATTTATCACCATAATTATCTAGTATACAATATAAAAATATTAACTTTTAACAAACATGATATTAATTTTATATTAATCACTAAAAAGTTTTATGTAGATTTAAGATTCACACTATTTCAATACTTATGTAAAATGTTTTTTCAAAAACCAATTGATTTAAACAGTAAAAGAACGACTCACACATAACTGAAATATAACATAGGAAAACATGAAAATAAAATTTTCATTCATGAGAGATATATCCTCAATAAAAATCCTACCACAAAGAAAGAAAAGAAAAGCATTCGAAGAAAAAGAAAACTCGAAAGGCGCCAAAAAAGGTATCGACCTTCCGACGGACTCTGATCTTCCTGAAGAGAGAGTCGACAATTGGGAAATACCGAAAAGGTATCATCACAGGAATAACTGGTTTTAGATATAGTGTTAATCGTTCAATCGATATATGTGTCTGAAAGCTCCAACTCCACTGAAATCTTCGTCTAGATATGCTCAACACATTCTTTTACGAGAAAGATATTCCGACTATCTGCTGGAATAACCAACCATACACCATATTCATTGTTCGATAGACCCATTCTCGGTTGAGTAATGTACTTAGGTATATGAGCGTCTTCCGGAGAAAGCTCTTTCCTTTTTTTCCCTAGGTCCCTCATAGTGTACATTTTTTAATGAGCAAATTAAACAAAGGTGATAATTGACGCCAAGTTCGTTTAGCATAGACAGGATAATCCTCATTTCCCCTAGAGGATGACTTCCGACCTTCGCTCGGATCTATTCAGGAAGATCTCGGAGGACCTGCGATAGCCGAAGCAGAACCCCCGGGACGAGCTGATAAAAAACTCACGAAGAATTAGCTTTAGAAGAAAAGGGAATAAATGAGTGGTGCACAGAAGATAAGCATGAAGATAGAAAATACCGTTATTAGCCTTTTTCTTGATAGAAGTCGAATGTAAGAAGTATTTTAGGAAAAACTTGTAAGAAAAATGAGTTTAGATTCAAAATACAAAAGAGGGGCACCAAGGTAGGCTGAAGTATGAAATTAAGTTAGAAACGGGGATACCCCTTCTGCCCCCCCCCCCCCCCCCCCCCCCCCCCCCNGGGTGATCAAGGTAGTAGAGGCCCTCTGGATGCGCTCAACACCAATGGCTCTTTGGCGCCACTCCTGAAAGGATTTTATGATGGGGTGTCAGGATTGCGTCTTGCCAATGATGACTGCTCACCTCGAGAAAATCCCTAAGGGCACATTGAGGCATAAAGTTTCCTCGAAGTAGCAGCAGAGCAAATGAAAATCCCTCTTCGACTCGTGCAGCACCAAGCACTCACGCATTAAAGTTCACCATAACCTCCTAGAATCCTATGACTTCCAGATTTTTCTCTTCTTGCTCTAAACGCACCAACTAGAGCTAAGACGATCGATCTCACTGGCTAGCACTCTACCATGCACAAAAGACTGAGCGTCTTCTAACTGGTCTTTTATCACGAGCAGTTTTTCCTTGAGTTCACTTGACCATTTAGGCATGGTATCTTTGCAGCATTAAAAGGTCCGAATGTCATTCTCCCGAAGGGAGAGAGGTAGTAAACCTACATGGGTAGGTAGTCTGTCAGCTAAAAGCTCAAAGAAGAAAAACAGACCATGGTAAAAGGGAAATGGGACCTACGTCGTCAGCGAACCAAAGGAGGGAGCTACCTTGGCCAAAAGATGGGTCTGGGCTGATATTTTCTCGTCTGTAGACCCTAGACAAGGTCTCCCCCCCCCCCCCCTCTCGTTGGAGAGCACAGATAAGAATAGAGACCACTGAAACGTAGAGTTCGGGCGAGGAGTTAGTAGGGACTATGACGTGTTAGCATCTAAGGACACTGTAAAGATGGGATAACGTTAGAGCAGCATGAAAAGGACACAAACTTCCATCCCTCGAGCTACAGATTATATCACCAATCCGCGCGAGAACGACCCGGTCAAAGTCCCATAAAGGGAGGAGACAACTCCATCCGGCAGTATGAATGCCCATATGTTATCCTGCGAGGGAAGACGATGGAGCACTCGTTATAGAAGGCAACTAAACACCAGGAATAGTCTATACAATGCATAACAAGTGTAAGTATGAAATTCAGTTGCGGTTGAATATGCAAGATGAATTTAGCCAAATACGGATTCCCTACCTGTGGTGATGAATTGGATCTCAAGGGGAGACAACATCAAGCTCTCTCTAAGACTGATGGAGAAAAGTAAGAACTTTCCATCCCTCAGATTTTTGGCAATAAAGAGGATACTCTTTACTATGCCAGAATCTTTGGCGTCGGAAGCCACTGACCCTATTAAAATATACAAGGTGTTAAAAGCAAATCAGACGAAGATGAAGAACAAAGAAAGACAGGGGGCCTAGAAAAGGGCCACGAGCCCCAAACATATCACATTGATACCAGGAAAAGGATCCCACGAGTCTTCAGGCACTCACCAGAAAAAGGATGAAACCATCCACTTTCGGGGCCCCAAGAAGTCACCAAGAATCAAGGCCTGCTGATTGGTTTGGGCGGGAAAGGCGTACTAGAGATAGTCAGTTGTGAAGCATTAGAGCTACACTTGAACTGCGGTGATAGTCCCACATGCCATAAGAGTCCCTTTTCTGGGGATTACTGACAAGACTGCATAAGTTGACCATGACCATGTGTAGTCGTCCATCATAAAGACAGGATCACCGGTTGGTTATGAGAAAAAAATAGGAGCAGTGAGGAATCACGGTTGAAGTATCGAATAGACGCAGGTATCGCAGGTTTTATAAGAGCATGATTAACGCAAGACTCTAAAAAGAGTTCTATTAATTTTTTAATAAAAAAAAAAAAGTAAAGGTGATAAAAAAAGAAACTTTCGTCTCTAAACAAAGAGACTTTAGAGACTTAGACCATCTCTATTGGTTGATATACTAACTTGAAGTTCTGAGTAATAAAGGATAAATATTTTTAATATAATTTGTTTATGTATTTAAATTTTAACCTTTAAATACAAAAGTGGCAATTGAATGAGTGACATGTGTGTATACATGTGCACAT
Source organism: Sisymbrium altissimum (assembly GCA_900406495.1). Classification (NCBI taxonomy): domain Eukaryota; kingdom Viridiplantae; phylum Streptophyta; class Magnoliopsida; order Brassicales; family Brassicaceae; genus Sisymbrium; species Sisymbrium altissimum. Next base: position 10,069 of record OVBI01002889.1, read on the forward strand.
TCGTTTCTCAACTATACAAAGGAAGCCACCGTTTCTTTCTCTCTCATTACTTTTTTTTTTATTTTGTTATTTTTTTATTTTTATAAGGTTTAAAAACTCATCCTCATATGATCGATGGAGATGTTCTTATAGTTAGAGTCTCTATACACTTGTTAGTTTACTATTGGTGCATTTTGTTTTAATTTAATTAAATTTTATCAAAATAGTAAAAGATAATATAAATTAGATTAGAACTTCAAATAAATTTTGATAGCGTTAATGATGCTCTAATCACTAAAGAAAAATGAATCCATGTTTGAAACTCACAGGACTGAAACAAAGAAAAGCGAAAAGTCTAAGTCTAAGTTGGTAAATATCATACGTCGAGCCAGTAATGAAAATGTGCATCACCATTACTATAAATTTGCATTGTGAATTTGATGCAGCGCATCTTACGTGCACACGTTTTCTTTAGTAAATGTGTTAAAGTTATACTTATCGATTTTGGGTTTAACTATTATCTTTTTGGGCTTTTAGTAACGTTTTCTTTACGCTAGTGTTAGGTTTAATGACTATTTCAGTAAACCATGAGACTAATTTGTAGGTGGATTTCTAATAATTTAATAAAACTAGAGATTTCTTCTAAACTTTTGTTATTGATTTTGTGGAGGTTATTGGTTTATGCATTTAATGGATTTAAAAATCTGAATGAAATTCAGTGTTATTGGTTTTATGATTCTATAATCCATGTTAAAATCATGTGGTATTAGTTTTATGATTTATAAATCCTAATTAAAATCATGTGTTATTCAATCATACAGATTTATTAATAGATTTGATTTTATAATGAATTTGGGTGGATTTATTTGTTAAAAATACAAAGATTAAAATCCAAATAAAAAAACCCTCAGATTTGTACATATTTCTTTGGGAAGTTGGCTTAAGTACCGTGGAATTTAGGTGAAAAGACTAGAACCATATAAAACGTTTGAAAATTATTGGATTGCTTTTAATAAATTTTAATACCCAGCGTGCCCTTGTGTTACGTTGTAACAGAAAACGTAATTACAAGTAAGCCATATACACGTAAGCAAAAAACTTGCGTCACATAGGAAATCGCTGATGTGTATTAATTAACTCAGCCGGCTTAAACTGTGGCTGAGTTATGGTTATGTTGTGGCTGACTTAAAAAACGCGGCTGACTTATGAGATAACGGAACATAACTCAGCCGTTTGTTACGGCTGAGTTAGAGAAATCTCTTTGACTTATGAGAGATAGGTTGACTTACGATAATAAGTCAGCTATCAGTGCCGGCTGAGATATGAGATAACGACTGGGTTATTATATAAAACGGCTGAGTTATATGCTATGATGGCTGAGTTACGAGCACAAGTTACGGCTGACTTATACAACGTCTGAATGATTTGTCGAAATTTGGCTGAGTTGTAGATAAGAGACGGCTGAGTTATTTTTCCGACTGAGTTATATTCTTCGGCTGGCTGAGTTACGGAGTTAGATATGACTAAGTTACAAAAATTTGATAAACTCAGCCGTAATACGGCTGGTTTATTAATGAAAGATTAATTACTAGAATACCATTCATTTGAGGATGAGTTATTTAACGATACGACTGACTTAATATTATTACAGCTGATTTTAGCAAAAAATTAATTACTAAAATACTATTCAAGGGTTTGTTTTGGCGTATGAGTTACCGATATTCCATGTCATCAGCTCTTTTGCCATGCCATAATGGGTCGTGTCTTTCTGTCTTCCCATTATGGAAATTATGGTTTTTCTTAATTCTCTTGTTCATGTTCTTCTGGATCTACCTTTCATTCATCAGAGGTCATCATCTACCTCCTTGTTCGATCTACCATTTCATTATTTTCATTCATCTTATGGATCCGGTAATTATTGTTTCTGGTAACTGGGTCAAGAGTAAAGATGATTTGGAGAAACGACTTAAACTTCTTACGGTGAGAAATCGATTTGATTTTAATGTAGACGCATTTGATACGACCCTACTCACTGTTAAGTGTTGGGTTGATGGATGACAGTGGAGAGTTCGTGCTACTACACTCGATGATCCCCCAGCATTTTATATTCGTATTTACGATTCAGATCAGACATGTTATGTAACTAAGCGTTCTAGTCGATCTCAAAAAGCAACACCGGATATTTTAGGAGAGTTGTACAAGGACTTTCTCGGCGACGTTGGTCCGTCAATTCGAGCTAGGAGTGTCGGAGTGTCTATCACTAAGCAATTTGGTGTAAAGGTAATTATTAATCTCTTTAAGGCTGAGTTATTAATATATTTACGGCTGAGTTATATAAACTTAACGGTTATAAAAGAGATATTAATCTCTTTATGGCTGAGTTATAAAAACTTACCGGCTGAGTTATATAAAAGAGATATTAATCTCTTTACGACTGAGTTTTATAAACTTGACGACTGACTTATTGTTCCCATGCGATTGACTTATTGTTACCATGCTGACTTATTTGTACCATTTTCCATGTGGACAGATGGGTTATTGAAAATCATATAAAACGCTAAGAGCTACAACGGAAATCGAGATGGGAACTCCTGAGAGTGGGTTTGAAGACTTGCCTTCTTACTTGTACAACATA
>OVBI01002890.1:0-16024 GCA_900406495.1 Sisymbrium altissimum
AGAGCCATCCCGAAGCTGTCTAACTCATTACATGGTGGAAGTTTTGATGTGGACAGAGCAATGGATGAAGCAGGACATTCGACATGAATCAAGAATGCCTACAAATGCACAAATACTTCAAGATATTGAAGAGGAAGAAGATCTTCAGAGAGGTATGTTTGCTTTCTAGTTTCTACAATTATTTGTCTTGTCTTTACAAATACTTGTTTTGTTTTTAACATTCGGTTTGTTTTTGTTTTATGTAGAGTTTGATTTTGATCACTAAATGCAATTACAAGTTTCATGCTTCTTCTCGATTGTAAGGTATCATGAATCTTTTCTTTTATTTTGTGTTTTGTGTTGTCTCTTGCTAATAGTATTGGGTTAATAATTTCATACGATTTATGTTTCAGAGGATAAACAAGATTGAAATTTTGTTTCGTTTTCTGTTCGTGTTTGAAGATTCGGAGTTGAACAACATTTTAGGCTTTGGCTTTCGGTTGGACAACATTTTTATCTTTAGCTTTCGGTGTTGGACAACATTTTGCTCAGTGGCTTTCGGCGTTGGACAACATGTCATTTGGCTTTCGGCTTTGGACAACACTTTTATCTTTGGCTTTCGGCGTTGGACAACATTTTGCTCAGTGGCTTTCGGCGTTGGACAACATGAGATTTGGCTTTAGGCTTTGGACAACATTGATGCTTTAACATTTTCAGAGTTTCTTTGTTTAAGCATTGTATGTTTGTGTTACTCTTTAAACATTTGGAGTGTTTCTTTCTTTAAGCATTTTGATTTTGACTTTCACTTGTATGACTTTTTAATTATTAATTTTAACATTTCAGTTTCTTTACTTATCCCTTTTAAAGTTTTAATAATTATGTCTCATATATTGTTCTTATACTTGTTTTAAAAAATAGCAGGATGATTAGTTTTGAATGGATCATTCACTTTGTATTATTGAGTTAAGCTTGACTTACAAACAAGATTAGAAGAGATAAGATTGTGATCTGTCTAAGATTAGGATTTAGACCTATCACAATAGGATCAGGATTAGGATTTATCTGTTTATAGAAAAAGGAAATTGTAGAAGCTCTTATATATATGTAGTTTCCGAAGTTGTGGTAACAAATATTGAGAGAGAGATTAAGAGCTTGAGAGAGAGAGAACTTTAGTTTTTGAGGGAGTTTTTCTAAAGCAATAAAATAGAGATAATTGTTTTATATAGTTTGTCTGATTCTTTATTTGGTATCAGAGCTTAAACTCGAATCAGACAACGATCGTGAGATAAACACATGTCTGACATCGTCCCTGCACAGACGAACAACAAAACCAAAGAAGGAGGGCTTCCGTCCATCCAATGTCCTGTCCTCACCAAAACAAACTACACTGTGTGGGCAATACGAATGAATGCAATGCTCAAAGTACACAAAGTCTGGGAAAGCATCGACCCAGGATCAGCTGACAGTGACAAGAATGATCTAGCAAGAGTTCTCTTGTTTCAATCCATACCTGAAAATCTTGTTCTAACGGTGGGAGGTCTAGTTACTGCAAAAGAAATTTGGGAAGCCATTAAAACAAGATACGTAGGAGCTGAAAGAGTAAAAGAAGCAAGATTACAAACTTTGTTATCAGACTTTGAGAGACTTAAGATGAAAGAAACAGATACGATTGATGAATTTGCAGGGAAATTAACAGAGATCTCCTCGAAATCAAGTACACTTGGCGAAAACATCGAAGATTCGAAACTCATCAAGAAGCTTCTAAATAGTCTTCCTCGACGAAAATACATAATCATGATCGTAGCTCTAGAACAAATGCTTGATCTCAAGCAAGCAACCTTTGAGGATATAGTCGGAAGACTAAAGGCTTATGAAGAAAGAATAGCCGATGAAGAAGACAAACCAGAAGATCAAGGAAAGCTTATGTACATGAATAACGATAGTCAGTCGTATCATGAGAATGCCAATTATAACAGAGGACGAGGAGGATGATCTTTTGGCAGAGGAAGAGGACGAGGACAAGAACGACAGAGTGGATACTACCGCGGACCTTAGGACAAATCAAGAATCATCTGTTTCCGGTGTGAAAAATTAGGACACCTTGCCTATGATTGTCCTGATAGACTACTCAAATTGCAGGAGGCTCATAAGACTGATGAGGATGATACACAAGAAGCAGAAAATCTCATGATGCATGAAGTTGTTTACCTTAATGAAAAAAAGGTTAAACCAAGCAAATACGAGTACCAAACTGATGTAGTTAACACATGGTACCTTGACAATGGTGCCAGCAATCATATGACAGGTAATCGTACCTTCTTTAACAAACTGGATGAGACTGTTACAGGAAAAGTTCGGTTTGGGGATGATTCTCGAGTAGACATCAAGGGGAAAGGATCCATTTTATTCATCAGCAAAGACGAAGAACAAAAGGTATTGGCAGAGGTCTATTATATACCTAAACTGAGAAGTAATATCATCAGCCTTGGACAAGCAACAGAGTCACGTTGTGAGGTCCGAATGCGAGATAAGATGTTGACACTCCTTGACCACGCAGGAAAACTACTCTTAAGTGCCACCAGATCAAGAAACAGGCTCTATAAAGTACTTATGGAAGTAGAAAATAGTAAGTGTCTACAAATCTCCACACCAAAAGATTCAACAAGATGGCATGAGAGATTAGGACATATAAATCATGAAACCATGAGAATGATGATCAAAGAAGAAGCAGTCACTGGCATACCAAGTCTAGAGATCACAAAACAGACTTGTGAATCATGTTTACGAGCCAAGCAAACAAAGCAAGGGTTTCCTCAAGCTACAACCTTTCGTGCAACAAAACTGTTAGAGCTTATTCACGGAGATCTCTGTGGACCTATCACCCCTGCCACAGCTCCACAAAAACGTTATATCTTTGTTTTAATTGATGATCATTCACGATATATGTGGTCAATACTTCTTCATGACAAGAGTGAAGCATTCGATAAGTTTTAAATCTTCAAAACATCAGTCGAACAGGAGACAGGAGAGAAAATCAAAACTCTTAGAACAGATAGAGGAGGAGAATTCACTTCTCATGAATTTCAGAGCTTCTGCGACAAGTTTGGCATACAAAGACACTTAACAGCACCCTATTCACCCCAGCAGAATGGAGTCGTCGAAAGAAGAAATAGAACCCTGATGGAAATGGCTAGAAGTATCCTTAAGCATATGAGTGTACCTAATTACCTCTGGGGAGAAGCTGTTAGACACGCCACCTATGTTATCAGCAGAGTAACAACAAGAGCTTTGATCAAACAAACCCCGTATGAAGTCTTCAAGGGAAGGAAGCCAAATATTGCTCATTTAAGAGTATTCGGGTGTATTGGCTACACACGAATAGAAACACCACACTTAAAAAAGTTTGACGACAGGTCCCGAACACTTGTATATCTCAGAACAGAGCCTGGATCAAAGGCATATCGCCTTTTTGATCCAACAGCACGAAGGATAATAGTGAGTAGAGACGTGATCTTTAACGAAGATTGAAAGTGGAGGTGGAATACAACAGAGAATGGCTCCAGAGAACCAGGGATGTTTGAGCTTTCTATAGGAGACACTGGAAACAACGGCATCAGAGAGATACAAGCCACTGCAACTCACGAGGACAACACTGAAATCGATAGGGTAGTGGAGAAAGAAAATCCAGAGGTGGTTGAACTCTCTGACGAAAAAGACGCTGATAATGAAGAAGAACATGAGGAACTCGAAACAGAGACAGTCTTACGAAGGTCAACTAGAGAAAGAAAGCCACCAAGCTACTTAAATGACTACATTCTTTTAGCAGATCTTGAAGGAGAACATCTTTTACTTGGAATTGATGATGAACCTTGGGACTACAATGAAGCTGTGGAGCTCGATGTTTGGAGGGACGCGTGTGGAGAAAAAATCACAAGCATTGAGAAGAACAACACATGGTTTCTTGTTGATCCCCCCCCCTTGGCACAAAACCAATTGGTCTTAAATGGGTATTTAAGAGTAAACGGAACTCAGATGGGAGCATAAACAAATACAAAGCCAGACTAGTGGGAAAAGGATATGTGCAGAGGCACGGTATAGACTTTGATGAAGTATTTGCCCCAGTCGCACGCATAGAAACAATACGCTTCATCATAGCCATAGCAGCCTCAAACTCTTGGGAAATACATCACCTCGATGTAAAGACAGCTTTTCTTCACGGAGAGCTATTAGAAGATGTTTACGTCAGCCAACCAGAAGGATTCATAGTGAAGGGGAGCGAGCACGGAGTATATAAGCTAAACAAAGCCTTATATGGCTTAAGACAAGCTCCAAGGGCATGGAACAATAAGCTGAACAAGATACTGAAGGACCTAGGCTTTGAAAAGTGCTCCAAAGAACCATCCATCTATCGAAAATATGGAATGAGGGATCTACTTGTGATAGCAGTCTATGTGGACGACCTCCTCGTCACAGGTTCAAGCCTTGATCTCATCACTAAATTCAAGAAGGATATGGCAACCAAATTCGAAATGAGTGATCTCGGTAGGTTAACCTATTACCTTGGCATCGAAGTAGATCAACACGAAGGAGGTATTACTTTAAGACAAGAAAGATATGCTCTAAAGATACTTGAAGAGACCGGTATGAAAGAGTGTAATCCAGCCTGCATACCAATGGATCAAGGCTTAAAACTCTGTAAAGCGCAAAAGGAAAAATCAGGTGATGAAAAACAATACAGAAGGAATATAGGCTGTGTTCAGTATTTATTGCACACACGACCGGACTTGTCATTCAGTGTAGGTGTCTTGAGTAGATACATGAGAGAGCCTAAGGAGTCTCACGCAGCAGCCCTGAAGCAAGTACTTAGATATTTACAAGGTACGACAGGCCATTGACTCATCTTTCGGCAAGGAACAAGAACCGGCTTAATTGGATACAATGACAGCAGCTATAATGTAGATGAAGACGATGGAAAAAGTACCTCAGGACATGTGTTCTATTCAATGACTGTCCTATAACTTGGTGCTCACAGAAACAAGAAACAGTTGCACTTTCATCCTGTGAAGACGAATTCATGGCTGCAACAGAGGCAGCAAAACAAGCTATATGGTTACAAGAGCTACTATGTGAGATCATAGGGAAAGAGGGAAACAAAGCCACTGTACGGATTGACAACAGGTCAGCTCTAGCACTCACAAAGAATCCTGTATTCCATGGGAGAAGCAAGCACATACATCGGAGGTTTCACTTTATTAGAGAATGTGTGGAGAATGAGCTTATAGATGTTGAACATGTCCCGGGCAGCAAGCAGAAGGCAGATATCTTGACTAAAGGATTAGTAAGGATCAAGTTCAGAGAGATGAGAGACCTCATTGGAGTGCAAGAGGTAAAGAAGAGTGATGTCAAGCTTAAAGGGGAGATTGTTGAGTTAAGCTTGACTTACAAATAAGATTAGAAGAGATAAGATTGTGATCTGTCTAAGATTAGGATTTAGACATATCACAATAGGATCAGGATTAGGATTTATCTGTTTATAGAAAAAGGAAATTGTAAGAAGCTCTTATATATATGTAGTTTCCGAAGTTGTGGTAACACATATTAAGAGAGAGAGATTAAGAACTTGAGAGAGAGAGCTTTAGTTTTTTTTAGGGAGTTTTTCTAAAGCAATAAAACAGAGAGAGTTGTTTTATATAGTTTGTCTGATTCTTTATGTATCAATTATAAAATACAGATAAACATTTGAATTCAATGCCTTAGTTCTTTTATTTGTTTTATGCCTTAGTTCCATTACCATCATCATTTTTTTTTATTAGATTAGCTTAGTTAAAAAGTTACTTGCATTTTTTTTTATTGGATTAGCTTAGTTAATAAATTACTTGTATCAAAGATCAAACAAAGGTTCATAATTATAAAGTTTATAAATATGCAATAATTTCAGTATTTTTTTCATTTTTAGTTTAGTTTACTGTTTTAAAATGATGTTTAAGAAAAAATAAATCAGTTTTCTGATTTAGTTTAGTGTTTTTTACTTAAAAATCTATTATAAATTACTAATTATCCAAACCCGAAGTGCTATAACCCGATTCCGAATTGAGTTTTGATACAAAATGGAACTTTAATAATATTACAAAATAGACCCGAACCCGAAAAATTAGTAACCATATCCGACCCAAATTTTTATAATACCCGAATGGATCATATAAACCCGAAAACCCAAAAACCCGACCCGAACCCGAACGGGTACCCGAACGCCCAGGACTAATATGATCCATCAAAAAGACAAATTCCACCTTCGATAACCACTCCTTCATGCGATCACCATTAAAGCTCCATGAAAAGGTTGGATCTGACCCATACGACCACGACCCCGTCCTCGTGATGAGGTTGCACCGGACCTGGTAACGGAGTCATCGCCGGAGACAATCAGCCCTGGGAAGTCGAACCCGAAGCCGGTGTCGTCAAACAACGCAAGGATTCAACCACGTCAGCTAAGTTTTGTTTCATTTCCAATGAAATCCGTTCGATCTCTGTTGTAAAACGTTGAGAGAGTCGGTTTTCGAGCTCCTCGAAACGGGAACCGTCCATCTCTTTCTCCTTGAGCTTTGCCTGAGTACGAGTCTCCATCTACAACGTCCGAGAAAAGTTATGGTTCTGATACCTTTGATACAGTAAACTTGTAGCTAACGATAAAAGATAATACAATCCAATGTTTATTCCAAACACCGATTACACTCACCGATCGACAAACTCCACAACGGAATCGACGACAGCTATTTCCTGATTTAACTCAGAGAAAGGTTCTTAACAACTTAACAGCTTTAAGCATAAAAATAAATAAATGCAAAAACGTCTCTTTTATTCTCTGTTTTCGTTCTTCATGCCGGTCACGAGGCTCAATTGATTCTCCTCTGGCCCAATAGATGCAACTCGCTTCCAAATACTCCCAGCCCAACAGATGAGCCCAACACCTCCCAAAACTTGTATCATTTTGTCACGGCTCGGAGTGGTGGTGGCTAGGTCTATGGCTGTGAGGACAGCCACGATGGCGTGTCTCTTCCTCTTCCCCTCGGTGGCTTCCTCTTCCTTTGCTGGTGTTCATGCGGCGGCGTATTGAGCAGAGTTTTCCTTATTTGTTCGCCGCCACCGGTGGATTTTAGGTTTAGTTTCGATTTGATGGTTTGTGTTAAACTGGACCCTTAATCAGGATTCTGGTTGGGTAGGGTTGAAGCCGATTAAACCGGATTGTAAATAAAAAAATAACAAAAAAATTTATATTAATGCAAAACAGTTCAAGGAAAAAAAAAAACTTGATGATTTCTCATTCTTATTTTAATGAACGGAGTAACAATAGCGGCTTAGGAATCACAACCGCAAATTTCACCTCTACTATGGTGTGAGTAGCTTCAATAGGCTTTTATCTTGAAATATACAACTATCAATCTCTATATTAATACCTTACAGATCCTAGCAAACCTACTCTAAGATTCTCAAAAATCATTTTTCAAAGAAGAAGAAGATTAAATCAAATTGTCAATTTTTCCCTTCTGCATGATTTCTTTAAGTATACTTATCAACAGAAGCCTTCTTCTGATCGATGTATATTTAAATTAAATAGTTTTAATAATGACAATCAAATTTATTAATTGGAATTCATTAAGGATATCTTTGTAATCAATCTCAGTAAAAATGAACATAAAGTTATTTTCTTTTATTACAATTTTAAAAATTCTTTGTTCTTTTGTAATTAACTTTTTTATATATATAATAAAATATTTTTATTTTTTTGGTATCATGATTTAAATAAGACTTTCCTTTTTGAAATTTTTTTTTTATAAATATGCAAAAAAGAATTCGTATTTTAAAGTTATTTCTTTTTATTAATGTTATTTGGACATGAAATTATTTTAAAAATATATTTAAATTAAATTTTTTTAGTAATAGTAATAAAATATAATAATTGGAGTTCATTAAAGATATCTTTATAATCGACCTTAGTAAGAATTAACCTGAGAGCGACATATTATATTTTGAAAAAATTGATGTATCAAATAAACGGATTGCCTTTTTTTACTCTCTTTAATTTATAATTACATATATATAGTATAAGTTTGACTAAAAGTATTAAAAACAACATAGATGATTTAACATAAAACATATATTGTTATGTAATGATTTAACATAAAACATATATTGTTATGTAAATATAAAATAAGTTAAATTTACATCATATTACTACTATAAGAATTATTTTGTTAAAATTGAATTATCACAAAATTATTGAAATACATATATACTTATTTATAATTGTTTAATTTTTTTGTCACATCCTAACTTATTTATAATTAAGTTAAAACACTTAAACTATGATATATATACGTACATTACTATATCTATATACTTAGCTAATGTTTTATAATTTATAAAAAAAATTAGTAAATCATTTCATTATATTTATCAATATGTAATATATATACGTTTAGTTTTTTTTGTAAATCAAAATTTAATTAAAATTCATTTATAATATTTTTATTAGAAATTAAGAAATTATTAATAATTGTTAACATTTAAAAAGATTAAAAAGATTTACATAATATTTTTTTATGATAAAAAAAAAAGAAAAACTACATATATTTTTTAAAAAAGATATTGAAAGATATTATAACTTAATTAGTTAAAATTTGATTTAACACTATTAATCTGAATGAAATTTTAAAATTTTCATTTAATTATAGTCGCTTATTTTGTAATATAATACATCCATGTAAAATTAATTCTGTAATGTTATTCTAAATTAATAAGATAGATTCACAATTCATATCGAAACATATTTGAATATTTGTTAATAGAGAATTCCTTAGTTTTTCCAACCAATATAATGATGAGTTAACTAATAATAAGTACATTGGTATCATCGGATATGGAGGACTCTTGAGATTCAAAACCAAGACTGCAGCAACAATGGCCGTTCTTTAAGCCAACATAGTGTTCACAAATTCCTACACCCAATTTATATCCTTTAATTCTACAAAACTCATTGCAGGTCATTGTGTTACTACATGTTTGTTGCAGAAAACATTCTCTGGCTTGTCCTATTTAGTTATAAACAAACACATTAGCAAGACTATAAGTACAAAAATGAACAAATCTTGAAGTCGTTTATTATTTTTGATCTAGTTCCTCTTGTAAAATTGTCATCTTTAAAATAAAAGTAATTTTGCATTATAATGGAGTTTACCTAATTTTATTTCACGAAAGATATTTTTTTTTTCTTTGGGTAATCATGAAAAAATTTAAGATCAATTTATTATACATCTCCTGTTAAACCTTTGAGTTAATCAGCCGGGAAAAAAATGATGACTCACCATATATTCAATATTGGACTGAAGCCCAAAAATTTGTTTCAAGTGGGAGATGACATAATCTTAGACAATTTGCTTTAGGGAGCATACATTTTTTGTTTTTTAGTTAAAACATACATACTTTTTCTTTTACTAAATTGAAGAGAGAAAGTTGTACATATTTTTAAAAACCATTTTAAACTATTTCTATTTTAGACTAAAGCCAATAAAATATTTATGAAAAAGAAATCCATTTAAGATTATTTTCCCAATAAGATACTAAATTTATAAACTTATATTATACATTTTCTTGGCTTCACAAAACATTAACTAACATTCAAAAACCAAATACATATTTATTTCTAAATTATAAATATTGTGTTTTGTAATAACAAATGTAACCAAAATATTTCTCATAACTCAAGTTATTGAAAGAGCTGATAAATATTTCATAATAAGATAAATCTTCACAAAATATTTATTCATAATTATAAATATTATGTGCTTTTAGAAAAACTTGTAAACATAATATATTAACATATTATCCAAATACAAGCATAGTTCCATTTTTAGTGGTGGAAAAGTCCCATTATTTCCAATGAAAAATTTGTTCGACTCTTTAACCATCATATTATAGACATATAATACAAATAAAATCATTTAAAATACTCGATATTATTACCTGAAATCATGGGTAGGAAGATGAGAACAAACAATATCAAGGATATTAGAGATAAAAACTTCTTCGCTGCCATAATTGTGTAGCTGAAAAAATGCAATAAATCTTTTTTAGAATCTACTCAACTTCATAAGAAACTACAAAGAAAACAAAAAGCATATTAAAAACTAAGGCTCAAAATTAATGTTAAGAGAATTTTCAGGTCTACACAAAAAAAATTTATAAAAAATGATAATATGAGTATCTTACAAATTTTTAAGGGATGCTTATTTTAAGAATTTATTTTTATACTATCTGGTAAATAAGTCTTCTTTATCTTTTCCAATATTTTTTCCAACATTTCTTAAGAAAGTAGACATATTTATAACATAATTTACGAGATTCAATTTTTGTTATAAAAAAAAAAACACCAATCATTGATACCATAATTTTGGTCAAACATTTTGACTTCACTTACATTTTAGTATCATACTAGGTAAATGAATTAACATCACATAAGCTATTCAAATATATTTTAATGAATATTACATAATGTCTTCTAGATTTTCCATAGTATGAGATGTTTAAATCTTATTTTATTGTGTAGACAGTAAATCTTAGTCAAATAGTTAATGGTTTACTGCCATTTGAATTTAATATTTGATATATAAAGATATCAAATAGATATATTTTAGCAGATTCATAATAAAAGTTGACTATTCAGGAATTTCAACTTTTTCCTCTCCTACAATCGCTACTTTTTTCTTAGCAATTTTCTAAATATTTTCATCATTACTTATCCAATGTAACACACTAGCTATGACAATAATATTTTCTGGTATTTCCCTTTTTACATGTGATAGGAGATAATTAAAATACTTGAAAATAATACAAAAATGTTTTTGGGTATTTATTTCAGTTTTTATTTCAATTTGAATTTTTGGTTTTTTTATTATGAATTTTTTGGTTTAATGTCGATTCTTTTTTCAGATTTCGAGTAAAATTTTAGATATTCAGGTAATAAATTATCCAAACCGATTTCAAACTGATCCGAATTACATTAAAACCGATTTACTTTGGGTTTAAAATGTTTGTCAGATTTAACACCCGAACTAAATCGAAACTGGTAAGATAACCAAACCCAATTCAAAAACATTTAGATATTTATTGGGTACAAAAATGCTGTATCTGAAACCTATGGGATAAGGTGTAGAATCAATCCAATATCCTAATGTCCAGATTCTGAGAAAATGTAAAAGGAAATAAATAGAGAGTAGTGATGTCGACAAAATTATTATGATATAATGTCCCACATCGGAAGTTGGAAATGATTTTAAGTAATTTATTAGGAACATGGGTTTCTCCACTTATCGCTAATTGGTCTTGGGTTAGAAATCCATAGAACATAAAATGGTATCAGAGGCCGATCAAAAATTCCAACCCGATCTGACCCAAAATTGATCCAATCATCGATAAGGCCTAAAAATAATGATGTTGATCAAAATCCAAATATTCCGAGATTAATGGCCGTGAGAGTCATTATCTCAAGGGGACGTATTGGGATATAATGTTCAACTTCGAAAGTTAGAAGGGATCTTAAGTAATATATAAGGGATATAGATTTCTTCACTTATCGCCAAGTGGTTTTAAGTTGGAAGCCCATAGAACTTAACACTTATATCACGTTTTCCCCAATGTTCAGGGTAACCAATTAACTGGTAACACCTTTCTTTCTCATGGCCACTCCGGCCGCAATGGGAGAAAACCATATTAGTCATTCCATCTCTTTTAAGTCTAGATTATGGAGTACCAACTGTAAAATTCATATCTGCTCCAATCTGTTCTTTGCGCTTTGTCGATATTTTCATGGTTTCCTCTCTCTTTATGTACAGGGGAGAAAACCTGATTTAGAGTAGGTAAAGGATCCCTAGACAGCAACGCTGTTTTAACAGCCCTAAAACGGTGTTAATCTTCACGTTTATCAATTTCTTTCGCTTTAAAACCACAAATGCAACCTCCAAAATTACATGCTCCATTCTACTCATATTTTCCAAGGTTTTTCCACGATATTTCCAATCGATCATAGTAACCTGAAATACTTATGTTACCTTGTTTGGATGTGATGAGCTCTTTTTTCAATTGCTCTTTAATGTCAGTCCAAAGCTCCTGTGCAACTTCGAAGTGTGAGATATCACGATGGAGATTTGGATCAATAGTGTTTCAAATCCACAAAACAAACAACAACTCGTTTGTCCACCAATCTTCAAGAATTGATGAATCCTCAGCTGGTCTTTTTATTGTCCCATATCCAAACCTCTTCCTTACTCGGAGAGTTTTTCGCAGTTCACGTGCCCAATCATCATAGTTGTCATGTTTCAAAAGAACATGAGAGATTAGAGCACCTGGATTATCTCATGAGGAAATATCATATGGATTAATTGTTTTCCTAGAAGCGCTTTCTCCAGCTTTGTCACACACACCACCGAAACAGCTTTCCGTATTTCCATCTTTATCAACACCATACATGATTAAGTTTCAAAGAGAAGTAGGGACCAACTCGTATACAAATCCCAAACTCTAAGAGTTCTGATACCATGTCAGAATTGTATCTTGACTCAAAGAGAGAACAAAAAGACAGAGGTAAAAAAAGAGAAATGATTCTGGAAAATTCTCTCTTGTATTGATAAGTGGTTATTACATCTATTTATATCATTTCTACCATTTTGTTTAAGGTAATTCACATGGGCTAACATTTTTCATAATATAGGCTTATACATAACCCATCTCATTAACTTTTTAAATTTTATGTGCTTTGTAGATTGGCTCTAAATATGTGTCAAAAATAAAAATAGACTTCATCAAAGGTTATTTTTGCAATTGAAAATTTTTGTTAAGTAAAATTAGTTTAAGGTTAATCAAAATGTCAATTAGATAAATTGGAGATTTTGCATAAAATTTGTGGTATTTTCCATGAATTATTAGATATCGAATAAAGCTTCCGATTTAAATGATACCGGACAATGTTTGATATTTTCGACAACCACAAAACTAGCTTCAGAAAATTGACAAAAAAATTTTTACAAAAAAATCGTCAAATGAAGAATTGATCTCTCTCTTTTATGGATTCCAGGTAAAAATTTCACTTATTGTCTTGGTCAAGTGTAAAACTAAGATGTTTTCACAGAGAATTTTTATGAAGCCTATCTCATATTTTTTTGTTCTAAAAAAATTTGCAAACTTCAATTAATTTTCAGTCCGAAATCTATCTATCTATCTATAAAAAAATAAAAATAAAAAAAGTTTTTTTTTTTTTGATAGTCAGAAAAAGAAAAAACAAAGATCGCTTGACAAGCTCCTTTCTCTCTCCTGCGATAATTTTGGCGATTCAAGTTTTCGTTCCCGTTGTCCCCCTCGCCGTTGGCTGTCCTCTCGACGGTCAATGAGAACCTCTCGATGGGGAACAAAAAGAAGAAAGGGCACTCTTGCCCCCCGCTTTCGTTAATGTCGAAGTTTGGCCGTGTTTCTGCTGCAGCCTCCTGCAGTAAGAAAGAGTCTGTCACCTGTGGGTTTTCTTGCAATCGACCCCCTCTCTCTCCGGCAACGGAGATGCAAATTCAAAGTTCTGTGCGCGCTCCTCCATCCTGTGGTGTTGTAGTCGAGCCCACTGTTGCAGATCCACAAGCCTCGAATTCCGCGCCTTTTATAGATCTGGAAATGTTGGCTACTGAATCTCGGGCTACTATTGTGGACTTGAGCAATGACACTCCTTCCGAGCCTTCTCCACCTGCCGCCGCTGCCTCTCCAACTCAGACAGCTCCGGTTGCAGAGACTGCTATTCCAAACAAAAATTGGTCATCTCGATTGGCTGAATCTTCGCTCTTGGAAGAGATTGGAACTGCGACTCAACACGTCTCTGGAGCTCCGTTTATTTTTATTCCAGATGAAAATATTGAAGCTGCCAAGGCCGACTTTGAAGACTTCATCTTTGCGCGTTTTCATGGCGAGTCTCCCCCTATGGGTAGGATGATTGGAGTTATCAACGCCATTTGGGCTCGTACGGGTCCAAGAATCTTCGTCCACAAAATCGGACCTTGTATGTTTCTCTTGCGAGTCAATAATGCTCGGACGAGAGCTCACCTTCTCAGTCGTAATGCTTGGAATGTTGCTGGGTTTGCGATGTTTGGGGCCCCATGGTCTCCGGAGTACAACCCAGAACAATTACCGCTTTCCACTGCTGTGGTCCATGTGGAGCTCAGAGGTGTCCCATACCTGCTATTTAATAGGGAGAGCCTTTGCCGTCTAGCAACGGCAGTTGGGAAACCGGTATCATTAGCTCCAGAGACGGAGAGGAAAGAGAATTTTGAGGTTGCAAAGGTCTTCGTGCGGGTGGACCTGACTCAAAATCTCCCGAACCAGATTGTTTCTGGCTTCTCATCTGGGAGGGAAGTGCAGATAAATGTCTCCTACCCTTGGCTTCCGCATAAGTGTGGTGCCTGTGGGAAGTTTGGCCATGAGAGCAAGAACTGTCCAGTCAATGCTCCGAAGCTTGATGGAGAGAAGAGGACACGCCGAGTTGGCCGCATTTACAGAAGACGCTCCAAATCAAGAAACTCTGCACCTGATTTAAACCACCAAGTGGCTGAGGAAGGGGAAATGGTAGATAGTTCTATTGCTGCGGATATATCTGATTCTCTTAGGGTTGAGGTTTCTGATGTTAATGTGGAGTAGGCTGCTGTCTCTAACTTAGTTGTTGTTGTTGAACATAAAGATATATGTGAGGACCAGGTCCAATCTACTAGTCACATTGTTCATAAGGCACTTATCGAAAGCTCGGACAATGTTGGGTCCGAGTTGAATGTGGATCCTGTAGTTGAGAGTGGAAATGGTAAAGCGATTGTTGAAGCTCCTATTAAAGACGTCCGCTTGGACGGAAACACAGGTTTTGTTGCTGATCAGTCTGAGTCTGTTGCTATGTCTTCTGCTGAGTCCTTGGAGAGTGAGGAAATGCCAATTCCCTTCTTTTTGGTTCCGAACCGCAAAAGCGCTAGGAAGAACAGCCGCAAGGCTGCGAGAAACTAATCAATCAGCTCTATGTTTTTTGGGTGGAATATACGCGGTCTTAATAGTGATCTGCGCCACAGTATGACTAAAGGCTGGATTAACATCCATAAGCCTCTTTTTGGAGCGTTCACCGAAACGCATATTCAGGAAATAAATGCTGGGAGAATAACCTCAGCTATCCCTCTGGGATAGAAGTTTTTGGGAACTTTGACTATCATAATACAGCTAGGATTGTTCTTGTGTAGGATCCTAGGGTTCTATTGACTATCTATAAAGCATCAGCTCAATCTGTTACCTGTGGTATCTTCATTCCCTCCGACAAGGTGAATCTTACGGTCACTTTTGTTTATGGGTTCAATCAGGTGGCAGAGAGATTAATCCTTTGGGAGGAGCTCAGTGATCTTAATGCATCTACTCCGGTAAATCGCTGTCCTTGGGCTGTAGTAGGGGATTTCAACCAGATATTGAGGACTGCTCATTACTCTAATAGCGTGACCCTGGACATTGATTCAGCGAGTGTTGATGATTTTAATCTGGCTATTCAGGAAGCAGAGTTATTTGAAGCTCAGTCTAAAGGTCTTGTGTATACTTTGTGGAACAATCATCAAGACAACCCGATTTTGACCAAAATTGATCATGCGCTTATAAATCAGACTTGGTCTCAATCTTTCCCAGACTCGTTTGCTGAGTTTCTTGAGCCTATGCAATCGGATCATGCGCCTTGTCTTTTCAGAGTGCGTTCTCACATATCAAGGTTTTGCAGGTTTTTAGACCATGATATCTCTTGTTTTATTGAGTCTTATAGTTGTTTTTCGAGTCTTTATGAGTCTTACCAGGTCATAGCATGAGATAGGCGTTTTATGAGTATTTTGGAGCTTTTGGAGTCAAGCACACGGATTGGAAAATCAGACTGGACGAGTATAGANGGAAGTTTTCATTTTTCAATCCGGAGTTTCCCGGTTTAACCAAAACCGCCTCAAGACATGTA
>OVBI01002891.1:0-16008 GCA_900406495.1 Sisymbrium altissimum
ACATATATCAACTTTAACATTTAGCATACACAAACAATTGGGTTGAATCATCTATATTCTTAAATCCAATTTATCAAACAAACTACATAGATTCGATCAGAAAAACCAATCACATTTAGTACCAAATTCCACGTAAGGCGTTTTAGACGAAAATACGGTTTTGTTGCGAAATACCCCTCACCTTAGCCAAACGGATGATAACTGCTGCTTCTGAACTACGGTTGCTCAAACGGATGCTAATTCTGAAATCAGCACGAAAAATCGAATGAGAACGGTCTTCGAACGATGAAAAACGGATATTTGGTTAATTGATCAAAGTTAATGGCCAATGGTCAAAGTCAACGATTTAACCAGTTAAACCGGTCAACCCAGAGCCAAACCGGACCTAGACCTAATAACCAGACCTGAACCGGTTGCCCAAACTGGATATAAGTAATTAACCAAAATTGAATTAAACCAATCTGAATTGGACCGAACCAATATTAATTAAACTAAGCCGGTTATTAAATTAATTAAAATCAAAATTAAACCAACCCATTCTAAACCGACTAAACCTATTAACCACTTGGCGAAGGACGTGGAGATTGAGATGATGTTGCGGATGGTTACGTTCAAACAAAGCTTGAGTAAGAGGCAGAGGTGGACGGTGACGGACCTGTTGATGATGCTGGCGAGGAGTAGAACATGGTGGAGACAAGATCATATGTTAAGATCAAATCGGAGATGGTGGAGAAAAAGTGGTTTGTATCACAAGAAAGATCGTGAGATCGTGATCTTCGCTCGGAGGTTGACAGTGACAGCAGGGGGGACTCCTATGAGGACAACGAGGTGCTCCGGTGATGATGATTGACCCAATGGAGGAAGTGATGGTAACTGGTGGATACGATGCGGTGAAGCTCTTGTTCGCAGAGGTGGAGAAGAACGTCAACGTGGAGAGAACCATGGCAGATCACCTTCTTCCTTCTCCCCTCCTCTCACTTTCTCCCTCTAAATTATCTCTCACTTTCTCCCTCTAACTTTTCTCTCACTTTCTGAAACCAAAACCCTGCGGCTGCTAGGGCAACAACGGCTGGAGATGGAAATGCATACACAATTACACATATACACACACTTGCAAACGTCGTAACTAAAGAGAATTAGGCTTGACTTTGGGCTTTATGAAATAAAATCACATGACCAACATTATTGGGTCGTTACATAAATGTGTAAGTCATTTGGTGCATTAGGTTAGGTTAGTTATGTTTGTGTATAGTTCATTAACGCATATTTTCCCTCTTTATTAGGCTATGCAAGACGGGGAGTAGAAGTGGACATACTCCAACTGAAGTCTACTAAGAACTCCAACTGAAGTCGACATAAGAAGTCTAATAAGAACACTCGTTTTCTAATGTAAGCCTAGATTAAAGTCTGAATAAATCTTGACTTATGATGAAACTTTTTCTAACATTAGTCTTAATACGGTCTTTTGACTAAATAAGTTACTAACAAGAATAAACATTAGCCGAAATAAGTCTGTTTAAAAACAACATAGAAATAAGTCTGATTTAAAACAGCATAGAAATAAGTCTGATTTAAAATAACATAATTAAAAGTCTGTAAATGAAGTCTACATAAGAAGTCTAGGTACAAAGTCTAATTAAGAAATCTCCTAGAGTAGGTGCAACAAATCTTTGAAAAGACAATCAATTCGTTCTCCTGATAGTTGACCGCTTTACCGCAACAGGTTCAGGTTCATCACTCAAAGCTTTATACTGGTTCTTGAAGGCTGTAACCTCTTCCAGTTGAGGGTTAATCCGCAGGTCTGATAAACCATCTTCAGACTCAAGCCAACAGTCATCTTTGTCATTTCCACATCTCTTAATCCTCCAGAACTTTAGATACACAATTGAATGTGCATCCAAAGAAAAAGCAAATCTTTTTGAGAACTCATGAGCGCATGAACCGTAAGCAACACACCGGATCTCGTTGTCCCTTGCATCACGGATGTGGAAAACTCTTGATGTCTGTGAAAAATCAGCAACATCAACAAGTAAATGACTTGTGTGGTAAATCACACCCATCATATCTGCAAAACAATTTAGTTTAACTGACATGCATCAAATGTAAATAACACATAGTAATAATACATATTATTGAATGTCCAAATATATTTACCAATAGCAATGTTTCTATCTATGTCGAACTCCCGAATTTCTTCAATACCAACAAATTCCATGTAGTGCATATCGTTGATAGGTTTGATTTTCTCTACCGTCGATCCAATTACGTTCAGCATGTAGTCGGACCTGGTTGGCTTGAATACTGAAACTCACTTGGTCACACCAATATACTCTATCTCGACCCAACTCCCTTCAAGTTTCTCTAGCCCATCGAATCTTGGCGCTTCCGCCGGAGGAATTACCATCTCCATCTTGGTTCCCTTACATATTAACAGCATTGACCAAGATTTCAATAGAACCATAAAACTAACAACTATATGGATACTAACAAAGAAACAAATTACTCATTTTTACTTACATGTTCATCGACTACAACATACGACCAGAACAAGCCAATGGAAGTGATGAAATAGGAATAGGCTCGGAGCACTTTCAGTCTGAATCGCCAAGAAGTAGTTTTCCTATTTGCCTCTTGTAGAAAATTGTAATCCATTTTTCAGAGGATGTGAAGCGCCCAGAAGAAGTTGTTGAAGTAGTTGTTGAAATAACTTATTCAGTAGTTCTGTTAATACCTTTTGTGAGTAATATAAGAAGAAGATGTTAATGACCAAATTTATAGAGGAGCCGATTAATAATAACAAAGATACTGAAAAGGCATGAGATGACTAATAACCACATTTATATTAGTTGCGTGAAGCAGCGTGCGTATTTACTGGATTGAAAAAGTGCGACATGACTAATAAGACAGTTTCTACATCACTCTAATGATGGTGTTTGTTGGTATAAATGCAATGAAAGTGGAACGTAGAAGTCAAGTAATAACTATATTATAAATATATTAAGCAATTAAGATTCCGTGTAGAAGTCTACTAATGAAATCTGATATTGGTAAATGTTTGTCTAATATGTAAAACAAAAAATAGAATTTTAGCCTATCAGACGGGTCAAAAGAGTACTTCCCTGCCCATGCAGTCAGCGCGCCTCCTATGGAGCCAAAGCATTCTAGTTCCGAATTCCTTCCTCCTGCCCACAGCAGTCTATCTCATCAAAAATTTCTGCTGCCATCTTGTCTCTGATTGCTTTAATGTTTCCATCACACAGAGTTACCGGAAAGTCCAATCCCAAGGCATGACATTCAATGTACTTCAGACAGTATACGCCACAATCACCTCACTGTATGTTCTGAGGCACTCCCTCTTTTATCCGCTCATGCATGTACCTATCATATGTGTAGTTGTTCTTGTCAGTAGTAGCTAACTCACACATCAGATAAGGAACCATTACAACAATAGGCTCAACAGCGGTGGTAATTTCATCATCTTTAGCGTGTGTAAGGATGCTGTCCCAAACGACAATGTGCTTACGCGGAATAGAAATCCACATAGCAACCCAATAATCCTTTTTTATCTTCAATTGTGCGTATATCTCATCCACTTCAAGCCCCCATGTCTTATTCGTCCTGCAGTAAAGTGGCGCTTCACTTGCGTGGTAATTAAATGAACCTGAAGGCAGTAATTTCCCTGAACCATTTGGATTGGCTGAGGACTGGACGAATTCTTTGTACTTGGCAGTCCACATCTGTGTAAAAATACTGTCAAGGAAGCAAATTCTCTGTGATCTGACCCATTCCGGATGCTTGGTGAATCGAAGCTTGAATAGATTTAGCACAGCTTCCAAGTGCTAGAATGAGTAAAATTGAAATCAATAAGAAGTTCAAAACGATGTCTCCTATACAAGTGTAATAAAAGAAAAAATAAACGATCAATATAAGTCTGCTAAAGAAGTCAAAGCAATCATATCTTACTGTATCTCTTAGCCATTCCTTTATGGTGCGAAGAAACCACCACCATTTGGCTGTCACAGATTTTATCTTCTTATTATAAGTACTGCAAAAAAGGACTTATACGAATGATTATGACAAAAAAGACTTTACTATATATAATATGTTAGTAGAAGGTTATATGACTTACATATCAAGTTTCAGATAATCTATTAGAATCTTCAGCTTTTGCTTATCAACCAGTGCGAAAGGATTGTATCCACCACTTTGGACTTGTTTTGGCTTGTTTGGAATGATGAACTTCACTGTGGTATTTCTCACATAAGGACAACGCTGTGATGCAGCCAATCGCTGATTCCTATCACACTTTGCCTGTGCAGCAAGTAAAGCAGCTTGTTTTCTAACATCTTGTTTTTATTTTTGAGCTTCGAAATCGGCTTGTGTTCGAATGTTGACCCCAAGATACTCGCAACTTTGTAATGGGGGAGCTGATTCTCGAGCTGGTGTCCATACCGCAGGTGATGGAGGGTAAGGAGTTTTCGGATATTCAGATTTAGGTTCTTCTTTCCGACAGTTCACGCTCTCACTTGAAGCTGGTTTTTTTTTCTGCACATTTAGTTATAAATACTAAAAGTTAAAGGGATACGAGAGATATAATGCAAATACTATAACGTAGAAAGAACTTAATATAGAACAACTCCACACAAACCCAAATATTAAAAATACTGATAACCCATCAACAACACGTCACTTGAAGACTGTGTTACATCAATATTTTTCAAATACTGATAACCCACCAACAATTCTACTTTCTCTTATTTCTTTTCCCCGTGGTTTTCCTATTTTTTTCTACTTTCAAGGAATCGGAACTAACCCGAGGAGGAAGTTCATCTTCCTATCCTGCATCTTCTGTTTTTTCGTTTGACTTCACTTGTTCTTCCGTTCTTGCTTCTTTCATCATTTTCTCCACTTTGAGCAGCTTTTGCTCCACATCTTCCATTTTTTTGCTGCAAACCTTCCATCTTATCGGTTAGGAGTTTGATCTGGTACTCTCTTTTTGCAAACCCGTCCTTCATCTCAAAAAGTAATGCTGTGCCCCACTGCTGAAACTCTTGTTTCACTGTCTCCGCGAGATTAGGCCCAACTGAACCCTCCGACATCGCCGGCTATGGATGGTGTCTTTTGCGGATTTCTTCATCTGAATTGCCTTTTCTTTTGTTGTCCCCAACAGGCTCCAGCTTCACATTGCTGGAGATCTTCAGTCCGTATGGCATCCAATCAGATTTCGTCCAGCTCCACAACCATCAAACTCCCCAAACATTGCTTTCATAATGTTGTCGACTGCATCGTCTGTTTCTTCATTATCCCACTTTGGGAACATATCAGTCAGAGAATCCTTCTTCACAAAATTATTGAAACGGGTCTTCAACAATTCCAAAAAACAACTTATTCAGACTCAAGCCATAAACCTAACAACCTAACAATTAACATAGATGTGTAGTTTACCTGTTTTAGCATAGTCTCTTTAACATTATTTCGACCTCTGGAACCGGAGAAACCCAAAATAGGTGGAGTTGCCTTGTCAATAGGGTCCCCGTACACGGAAGCAAATCCGGCATCGCATAATATACCCATACTTGGAGAACTTCAACAAACCCGTCGATGGTATAGCTCTTAGTCAGATCTTTTTCTTTCACGGACTGGATTAAGTTCTTGAAAGCTACTCTTCCCCACAGGTACCTCTCAAATTCATCTAAATCTATCACTAGCCTAGCCATGTTTGCCCGAGTAGGTAAGTTACTTTTACGGGCTTCTATAAAACCAGCATATATAGCTAGATATCCCAGCCTAATCCGATCTTCCCGAGGCCATGTGGGCGCAAGGCTACATGCAAGGGTAAGTTCGTCGGGCCCAACGTCAATATGCACTCCAAGCTTCTCCCAAAATTCTGTAAGCTCCTCAGTAACCTCAACTTCTGGCTGCTCCAAATCTTCTACGTATTGACAATTGAGACCAGTGAGATATTCAAACTCCAATAATGAAAATCTCAATTGGTTTACACCAACGAGACTCCATGTCTCGTAATTCTTATTGCAAGATATCTGAAAACCGAGTATAAAATGCACCAACCAAGACGCTTAACCGAAATCAAGTTTGTAAAACTTTTAAAAAACACCCAACTTCGATTCACTGAGCGCTGCCCACTCATCCTCATGCAGTAGCTCCGACAGTGCACTAAACAACTTTGTATTGTTCCTGTAGTAACTGATGCTTTTCAGCAGTAAGGGTTCATCACCCTTTGTGAAAAAACGTCGGGGAAAGATAGGCTTCTCCATTCTGCAAACTGGGAAAAATGCAAACCGTCAACTATAGAAGTCTCCTATACAAGTCTATTATACAAGTCTCCTATATAAGTCTCTTATAGAAGTCTCCTATAGAAGTGTACTGTTATAGTCTACTTAACCATTTACTATAGAAGTCAACAATCGAAGTCTCCTGTCATTGCCTACAGTCTTCTTTCACACTCTACTTATAGTGGTTGTTTCGACTTATACTTTCAAAATCTATACTTCCGAAAGAGGAGTTAATGAGCAGAAGAAAGGAAATTACCGGCGAATACCGCTATCAGTAATAAAGGTGCAGACGAGATCTACAATCCAAATTCAAAAGTCACCGGCGCGAAACATCAAACATGAGCGCCCAACCATACATCAAAACCATCAACTAGTTAGAGGTCGAAATAGATAGATAAATAGGACGAAGAGGGCTTGAATATCGGAGATGATAATAGATTACCGGGGAGTAACAGTAGCGGAGATGTAGAAATATGGCAGCAAAGAGAAGCGACAACGACGGTGAAATCGAGAGAGAGGAATTTCGGTTTTTTTTTTCTTTAACCCGCACAATAAGTGTAAAAGTGTAAAATATAGTTTTTTTACCAAATTATCTCGGTTTAATTATCGGAAGTTCAATTGGTTTAATTCCGGTTAGGGTTACGCAATAAACCGATATCAAATCCTTTTTTATAAATTCCCCCCTATTTAGCTATTCTGGTTCCCGCCTATAGTCAATTAGGGTTAATTTGAATTTCAGATACCAGGTGAAGTTTACTACGTATTCAACTTTTTATTAAATTCCCGTCTATTTAGCTATTGTGGTTCCCGCCTACAGTCCATTAGGATTAATTTAAATTTCAGACTTCAGGTGAAGTCTACTCAATCTTCATACCTTTTTATTATATTCCCGCCTATTTAGCTGTTCCGGTTCCCGCCAAATGCAATTAGGACTAATTTGAATTTCAGACTTTAGGTGAAGTCTACTCATTCTTCTTACCTTTGCAATACATTACATTCCCTCCTATAGACATTTATGGTTAATTTGAATTTCAGACTTTAGGTGAAGTTTACTAGTTCTTCTTATTTTATTCCCCTATAAAATCAAGTCAATTTGGGTTAGAATTAGCAACATTAATTAATCATATGTCACGAAATAATAATACTAATGATATGATTATATCATCATTCTTGTAGCAACATTACATGGTAACAGATAAACAGTCATTAATTATACATATTAATCGCATTATAAACTACAATCTCCTCAAGCAAAAACAAACAGAAAAGATAAAGATAAACTCTATGAGGATGAGGCCTACGAGAGATGCACCGCCGACAATCACTTTCTTCAACTCGACATCTCCGGATCGCTTCCCCTGAATGAGCATTTTTAGTTGGGAAATCTCTGCCTGAACCCGAGATATATCATCACTATTTTGACCGACAGCCACCTGGTTTTCAATAGAACTTCTTAGATCTTGGAATTTCTCCATCATAGCCTCATCCCACCACTTGAATATATCCTGTCTACCATCCTATATAAACACATTACACATTACACAACGTACCATCATTTAAATCAGAAAGAAAGAATACGAGGATGGTCTCTTACCTTGTAGTTTGTGCATCCATAAAAAATCATATTACAATTATGTTCCCAAGTCGATACTTTCACAACAGGCACCAAACCGCATACACATCGGTCAGGAATTCCTTTTTTTCTTCCTTTAGGAAATGGACTGGAGCTCACTTCTGGTATTCCATCACTTCACAAACACCTCGAACTACTCGACGGTTGACTGTAGGTGTACCTCCCCATCCCTGTGTACACATACCAAGAAGAATGTGAGATGAGACGAAGAGCTAAACAAAAGACAGATACAAAGAACAGGACCGAAAATGCAGAAGAAAACCGAAAATTACCTGAGCTTTAGATAGATAAGAATGTTTTGAGAGAGAGACCGGCGTTTTTAGAGAGAGAGGGCCGTAGTCATTCTGTAAAATTAGGGTTACCTTCAAGGTTATATACATGTGCACACAATCCGGTTAGGCAAATTAATCGGTTCTTATTTTCGGTACGGTTTGTTGTTAGACTTTCAAACATAGTTAACCTAGTAGATATACATTAAATGATAAACCCTAAATTTCATATTTTACCCTAATAGACCTTTACGGGTCTTAATCTGCATATATCTGTGTAATTTCAATTTATATTGATGTAAATATCCATGGTTTTATTAATTAAACCAAAACATTTTACAGATTATTTTTTTCCTATTTTATAATTAAAACTAAAGATATACATAGGTGGTAGACTTTGTTTGGTGTCTACTACATAATAGTCAAACGAAGTTAACCAAGAAGACGTCGTTTGAAGTCTACTACCATAAACTTTAAAGTTCATAAATTACCCTAATTGACCTTTGCAGGTCTTAATCTGCATATTTCTGTGTAATTTCAATTTATCTTAGATGTAAATATCTAGGATTTTATTAATGAAACAAAAAAAGTTTACAGATTATTTCTTATTTATTTTATAATTAAAATTTAAGATGGAATTAGAGAGTACACTTGTTTTGGTGTCTACTAAGTAGACGTCAAACGAAGTTAATCAAGAAGGCTTCGTTAGGAGATTTCACAGGGTTATCGCTTTCATTTCTGGTTTCGTTTTTTATTTGTTCGCAAGGGTGTCAAATGTAATTTTCATACCATTAGGGTTTACTTTGCTTAATGTTCAGTATATGGTCTATGTTTTGAATTTATCTCAAAAATGATCAAAACTAGCAAAATCCTCTTAATATGTATAAGATAATTAGTGAATAATTTAAAAATAAAATATTTAATATATTTAGAAATTTAAATTAAAATATTTAACTTTTATCAAATATGAGAAAATTCATCCATAAAAGCTCTTTATCTTTTTTTTTTAATATTTGTTTTTTACTTTATAATAAGAAGCACTATCTTACGATGATAGTGACATTTTTTATTTAACTAATTTAATGTTAAATATATTGATGGATTCATCATCATCAAGTTGGAAAAATTCATCTTTATAAGCTCGTTAAATAATTTGCTAGATTCATTGTTATGATGATATCTTTTTCTAGAGAAATATTAAAATTATTCGAATTGTAAGTGAAAATAGAAAATTAAAACATATAGATGAAAATAAATATATTAGACAATAAGTGTGATAATTTAAAGGTATATAAATATAAATATTAGGAAAAATTTAAATGCGGCTCACTATTAATAAAGACGTATTTAACGTTAAACAAATTTTTTTTAACATGATATTTAATAAACATTAATATGTCTTAACATAATATTAAAAAACAGTAAAAGAATGAGAATATATACATAGTATTCTAAAATAAGAATCTGCATGATACACATATAATTAAAAACCCCTGCGTGTAAAATTTATATATTTGGATTTAATATTAAATTTTAGGTTAAGTTATCTAAAATTATATTTTATATTTCGGAATTGAAAAACCAAATAAACCCATAAAAGTTTTTAACAAAATTAATTGGTTTAGATTACTTAAAAGTTATGAAACTAATCTCATTAGATAATTTTTAAAATTTTATTAAAATATATTGAAATTATATATTATTTTTATTTTATCTTTAGTAAGTATCCTATAATTTCATTTTATTTTCAAAGTAATTTCATTTTTCCTTTTTCTTTTTCCTTTTAATAAAAATTAATTATTTTGTTCCTTTTTAATAAAATGATAATTCATTTTCCTTTTTTTTTCTTTAAAATTAGAAATAGTAAATTTATAATTTTCCTTTTTCTTTTATTTAATTAGTAAAAGCAAATGTAAACATGTCATTATTAATTTCATAAAATTATATATCATTTTTATTTTATGATTAGAAACTATTGTATAATTTTATTTTGTTTTTAAAATAATTTGTGTTTTGTTTTTATTTTATTTTAAATAAAAACTAATTATTATTTTTCCTTTTCAAAATAATAACTAGTTTATTTTTCTGTTTTTCTTTTTTTTGTTTAATTAAAAAAAATAAAAATTACAGTTTTGTTTTTTTCTTTTGTTTAATTACAAAAATTAAATATAGGAAATATCTCTATATTAGTACTATTTTTGGTTTTTATTCCAAAAATATGTTGAGAAAATAAAAATGATAAGAATGTTTCATTTAATTAATTTATTGACAGATACACCATTTTTTCAAAAATGCATCCCCGGAGTCGCCTTACCCTTCACCCTCAGGTAATGCAACCATCTTCTTCCTTCTTCTAACGTGCTTGTTGTCCGTCTCTCTTCCTCTGTCAATTTTCGTACTCAGATCTGAATCGCGAGCTCTCCTATTGGTGGGAGCAGCAGTGGAGGCAATCGAAGGTTCTTACCACTGTTCCCCTTCGTCCTCTTCTGCCAGAGTCATTGATGGTAAAATAAATTTTGTTTTGTTGTTGGAAGCTTCGATTGAAATCAATCCAAAACACACAAACGATTTGAGGAAAAGAGTAACGACATCTTTATCAAACTTCTCTCTGCATCAGTGATGATTCTGTTGTTCCTCTAACTTATGCTGCCCGTCCAGAGCTTTAGTTGAGGGTCCACAGGTTAGACATCAACTCCTTTCATAAAAAAATTGATTTAATTTTATTATTACTTCATGATGATTATCTGTGGATGTTTATCTTTGGATGCTTGTATTGTCGTTTCTAATGGTAACTTTGCTGTTAAAGATATGAATGAAGTGTTTGTTCCATTTTCTGATCATGTATCTTTGCAACAATTTTGGAGATGAAACATTAAGATGCTTACCAGTTAGCATTAGCCTTTAAAACCTTGTCGCATGGTCAACAGACTAATTCCTATGATAATGAGTTCGATATTACGTTTATTGGGTTGGTACGCCTTTCTTTCACAAATGATGGATTCAATTAGATTTATTGAATACATCCTTTTTTATATATTGTTGAAGACTTGCTCATCTTGTCTTCGTTTGAAGGTGGGAATGCTTGATCCACCAAGAAAGGAAGTGAGAGATGCTATGCTTGCGTGTATGAATGCTTGGATTTGTGTCATAGAACAGTTGATCAGATTTCTGCAATTCTCTAATTTGAATTCTGGTGTTAGAGTATACAAAAAAATATATTTGTTTTAGAAAGGTTTTCCGAAATATGTATAAAATATTTCTAAATTTGATTCTAAAATTGTAAATCAAATTTTATTTAATTAAATGCTAGTTTTCCTAAATGTGTATAATTGCTTCTAAAATCCTTAAAAAAAAATATTTTATACAAATTTGATCTAATTTGAGTGGTATTAAAGTATACAAAAAATCATTTATATGTTTTAGGAAGTCCTTCCTAAATAAGTGTAATGTTTTCCAAAATTTGATTCTAAAATTTTGTTTCATCAACTAAAAATTTCCTAAATTTGTAAAAATAAAAAATTTAAATGATTTTCTTTAACCATTAGAAAAAGGAAATTATCTTATATAAAAAAATTCTTCTTTTGTTGATTTCCTTTAACCATTTACAAAAGAAAATTATCTTATGTGATAATTTCCTAAAGAAAATTTTAAATAATTTCCTTTAACCATTATAAAAAGGAAATTATCTTATGTGAAATTTTCTTTTTAATGCATTGCTATTGGTTATATATAAATAGGCACTTCTATAAACTTTTTATTTCATACAATTTTGAAAGACAATAAAGATTGTTTTAGATTCTTCTCTTTCGGTCAAATCGATTGCATCATATTACAAAATATTTGTTAAGAGTTATTTACTTTTAAAAGACACGGAATGCTAAAAAAGGTGGTTTCTTAATGGATCTCGAGCTCCTTCTAATCGATCAAAAGGTATCTACAATTTATTTACTCTATCACCTATTCATAAGTTTACATCTATTTTATTAAAATAAATAACAACGATAGAATAGTCGGGATGAGTTCGAAATATAAACGAAAATAAAATTGTTGATAGAGATATTTTAATAGCAATAGATTGTCTACGTGTCTTGATGATACAAAATTAGTAAGGATATACCTGTCAGCTTATATTCCTTTTCCCTTTTTTTGTTTTCAAGGATTTCTAACTTAATATGCATGGTGTTGGTGGAAATTAAAGTTAATTTTGATACTCTCGTTTTCAAAATCTAGCTTATTTTTTTTTAAAAAAATTATTTGAATTATTTTGCATTTTCAGATATATTTAAATTATATTTGAATTATACTGATTTCACCTAATATTAGAATTAAAAAAAACCAGAGTAACCACCGATGTAAATTTAAAAATACAAATTTTTCTGATTTTAACATAATTAAAATAAAATCAGTAGTTATATTCCCAAAATAATGAAAATCTAATCTTACTGAAAGTTATGGTTTAGCGATATGGTAATTATCTTTTCACTCTATAATTTTTTTTTCCAAATTTTGTTAGAAAAGGAAAACTCCTTTAATTCACTAAAAGGCAATAACAAGAATCCACAACACAATTTTTATTATTGAATATTAACTTAATATTCAATAAAAAGTTTATTTAATAAGATTGACATTATATATCTTTTAAATTTGTATTATACAAATAAAATTGATATTGTATACCTTTAAAATTGTCTACATTAGCTTTTGAATGACCAATTAAATATTTTAAATTATCATTTTAAGTTAAATGTATTTTTTCATATTCTGTTGTAGTTATTAGAAAATATTTTCAATTCTGAAACAATATTATAAACATGAAAGATGATAAAAAATACGAAAGTTCATTAAGATATGCAATTTTAATTTTGAAAAGAAAATATATATCTCAAAAACAAAAAATATTTCTATTTCTAGAGCTTTAATTGTTATTTTTCCTATAATTTAAATCTAAATATCTTATTTTTTTAACAAATTTAGTATTTAGATATAATGAACATGATATTATGTTAAAATATAATTTTATTATTATTTTAATAAATTTATATATAATAGATTATGCATATTGTAATTAATTGGGAAATTACTTCACTTGCTTCTTAAATACTACTCAAACTAAATTATTCATCTTTTTTTTTTCATTTAATATTAGATTAATTCGAAATATTTATTTACATATATATATTCTTTGATTGATTACCAAAAAACCAGTAACTTTTGAAAACTTAATATAACAAGTTATAAAACAAGCATAATGTTATATCTATTGAATTGAATTGAGTAAGCCAATGATATTTTTAGTAATAAACTTTAGAGCCACTTAACAAAAAAAATATGTTGAGTTTGAAATATTTATTAAAAATTTTGATAAATATATATCTGAAGAAGAAAAATAATAAAAAAAATCCATTTAGAGTTAAAGAGAAAGAAAAAATAATGTGATATAACAAATTATTGCACTATGTTTTATAAAGTTTAAATTTAGTTCATGTATTATAGGATCTACTAATAATCATCAGAAACTTCTCAAATTTTAAAGTTTGTCAACATGATTGGATTGATTCTAAAAACCGAAATTTTTTCTATGAAGGTAATATTCTATATTAAAATTTAAACAAGTATTATTGTTTATATATTTTTATAAAAATATCTATTAAAAAGTCTCTACGCATAGCGTGGATGAAAAACCTAATTAAAGTATACAAAAAATCATTTATATGTTTTAAAAAATCCTTCCTAAGTATGTGTAATGTTTTCCTAAGTTTGACTCTAAAATTTTGTTTCATTAACTGATAATTTCCTAAATTTGTAAAATTGATTCCTAAATCTTTTATACAAATTTGATCTAATCTGAGTGGTATTACAGTATACAAAAAATTCATTTATATATTTTAGGAAGGTTTTCCTAATTATTTATAATGTCTTCCTAAATTTGATTCTAAAATTTTATTTGATTAACTGATAGTTTTCCTAAATGTATTAAATTTCTTCTTAAATCTTAAAAAAGATTTTATACAAATTTGATCTAATTTGAGTGGTATTAAAGTATAGAAAAAATTATTTATATGTTTTAGGAAGGCTTTTCTAATTATGTATAATGTCTTCTTAAATTTGATTCTAAAATTTTATTTGATTAACTGGTAGTTTTTCTAAATGTGTAAAATTGTTTCTAAAATCCTTTAAAAAACTTTTATACAAATTTGATCTAATTTTAGTGGTATTAAAGTATACTAAAAATAATTTTTATGTTTTAGGAAGGATTTGATAAATATGTATAATGTCTTCCTAAATTTGATTATAAATTTTTATTTAATTAACTGGTAGTTTTCATAAGTATGTAAAATTGCTTCTTAAATCCTTTTAAAAAGATTTTATAAAATTTTGATCTAATTTGAGTGGTATTAAAGTATAAAAAGTCATTTATATGTTTTAGGAAGACTTTCCTAAATATGTATAATGTTTTCTTAAATTTGATTCTAAAATTTTATTGACTAACTGGTAGTTTTCCTAATTG
This sequence comes from Sisymbrium altissimum, assembly GCA_900406495.1. NCBI lineage: Eukaryota > Viridiplantae > Streptophyta > Magnoliopsida > Brassicales > Brassicaceae > Sisymbrium > Sisymbrium altissimum. Next base: position 14,704 of record OVBI01002891.1, read on the forward strand.
TGTAAAATTGTTTCTTAAATCCTTCAAAAAACTTTTATACAAATTTTCTCTAGTTTTAGTGGTATCAAAGTATACAAAAATCATTTATATGTTTTAGGAAAGCCGTCCTAAATATTTATATTGGTTTCCTAAATTTGAGTTGGTGTCTAAATGAGCAACAATTTTCATTTGTACTGTATGTTTTAGGAATGTCTTCCTTAAGGTGTAGGAGAATTCCAAAATTTAAGAAACATTTTTACATATTATAAAAGATTTTGTAAGTGTTCTTAAATAGTCAATATAGAAATTGATAGGAATATAACAACAACAAAAATAATTGAAAACGAATTTCTCTGCTTTCTCACTCAAAAAAACAATTTGTTTTACCATAAGAGGCACAGTAATAACATTCATCAACATCATTGCATAGCTTTTTTCCTTAAGACATGATTGAGATTAATGATGGTTATGATTATAAAAGGGTACAAGCAGATGGCTATGGTAATGTAGTTCTTAGCTTATAATCTCCTTTTGTGGATATCTCTTCCTTTAGCTCTCATTAGTTTTGTCCAGCTGAGGACGATGAAACTACATACAGGGTGAATCTGCAGAATGTTTTCACACCTCTTATGAAACCTGAATACATTTGGAAAGAAAGCAAAATGAGAACAACAACAAACAAGTTTATGAAATAGAACTATGTATCGTACGTTGTGCACTATGTTTCTCCAAAAGTTGAATCACATCGTGATTTTTGTAATACACTGCATCTGTAAGAGGCTATTAAGATCAATCTATCACGAACCGGCAACATCGTTATTTATTCTACCAAAATCAACCAAAGTTATTGCTAAATCTGAGTGGTTCCACTAGAACATATGCTTTGTGTGGCAATTCTTTACACACAAAATCGAACTATGAGTCTATAAAGAAGTCAAATCAAACAAATCTCAGCAACAAAAAGTTGTTTGAATCCGTACCATACTACCCCATTGGTCCATGGAATTAATCTTAGCACCACAGCTAAGTAGAAGCTGAACAACATCGTTCGTTTCAGACAAGCAGCAACAGGGAGAGCAGTATGACCATCGGTGTCATGGTAACGACATCCAACATCTTGTTGATCGAGGACGCGGCAGAAATGCCACTAAATGGAGAAAAAAAATCAGGCGTGCCACTCAATGATCAGCATGCCACTCTATTAAGGAAATGTCGTTTATGTCCTTAATGAGATGAGGTGGAGAGTTGATTTTTTGAGATTGAAAATAAGAAAAGAAAAAGAAAAAAGAAAAAGGGGGTAACGGAAAAAAAAAAAAAAAAAAAAAG
>OVBI01002892.1:0-15998 GCA_900406495.1 Sisymbrium altissimum
CATGAGCTTCAAGCAAGGCTTTGACTTGAAGACGCCATGGAATGAAATTTGCTGTGGTGAGTTTCGTGATCCCAGTCATGTTGAGAGAGATCAGAGGAACCTTTGTATCAGTTGGATTGAAAACAAGAGCCGTTTCGGCTGTGGGGAGAGCTTCGGCAGCCATTGATTTGCCGAGAAAAAAAAAAGATGCAGAAAAAAAGTGCAGAAAGAAAAGGGTTGCAGAAAAATTTAAAGGGATTAGATCAAATTCTGCTCTGATACCATGTAAAGGTTTTAACTGATCGTATTATTGATTATATACGAAGAGTTTATATACACGAGATACATATTCTATGATAAGACCATATCTAAAAGAATATCACAAGATAAACCATACAAAGATTTATCTCTAGAATATATAAGAATATATACTAATAGTACGATATATAATCGTCTTCAAAACCTGAAGAAAGGCACACGCACCATGGATGAATATGCAGAGGAATTCTCCCTTCTGCTAACTCGTACCAAGATATATGATAGTGATATCCAGCTTGTTTCTCGGTTTATTAGTGGTCTCCAACTTCAGTTCCAAGTCGCATTAGCACTGTTTGACCCCACATCGATTGCGGAGGCGCACAGGCGAGCAGCTACATTTGAGCAACAACATCGCTCATCCACTTGGTTCTCCCCCGCCACAGAAAATCATTGTCCAGACCAGAGTACAGGCAATACGACTTTTCCGGTTAGAGAAACAGAGACGTCGAACTCGGCACAACGTCCTCTAGCTAACCATGAAGACGAAACTCTTCACCGATCAACGCGACCTAATGCATTAAGGTGTTACTCCTGTGGTGAACCGGGTCATAGACAAACAGCTGCCTTCATTCTTCACACCGTGATCTTTTGCTTGAGGAGACAAAGGAGGACCAGGAACCAGTCTATGATTCTTATGAAGAAGACAATACCAATGAGGAGGACAAGGTCATTCATACCAAAGGTGATACAAGACACTTATTGGTGGTACGACTCTGACCATGCCATGCTGTCCCGATGATCAATGGGTCTGCATAAACATTTTCCTTCAACTTGCACAATCCGTGGTCGCATCTGCAGTTTCATAACCAATTCAGGGAGCAGTTAAAATGTCATTATGTGGTTGACAAGCTCGGCATCCCGCGAGAAGTACATCCCTCTCCGTATGACTTGGGATGATTATAAGAGGGAGTCAATCTTCGCATCAGTCAACGTGCTCTTGTCCCATTATCTTTTTTTTTCCCATTATCTATCTACTGGTCGTTATTAGAGATAAAGCATATTGTGATATTGCCCTGATGGATATCAGTCACCTACTATTAGGCCGACCATGGAAATTTGATCGAAAAATCATACATTACAATTTTACGTGGGAATTACAATTTTACGTGGGAAGTTCATCAAATCGTACTCCTACCCTCTAAAGATGGGACATCGCTAACAACACCTCCACCTCTATCCACATATTCAGAGCCTTGGGTTTCTTCTCGTGCGGCACCACTGTTGTGTTCATATTCTTCTTTCATAGAAGAAATTCAGTTGGAAGGTTTTGCTTTTGCTTTGCTCCCCGCAACACCACCAAAGCAAACCATGACGTCCACTAATCCTCTCATGACGTCCACTAATCCTCTCATGACGTCCACCCTGACCGAGTATAACGATGCATTTCCACTTGAACTTCGTGAAGGATTACCACCACTTCGAGAGATCCAACACCAGATACATCTCGCACCTGGGGCTACCTTACCAAACAGACCACATTATCGCATTAGCCCACGTGAACATGAGGAACTCCATCGTCAAGTAGAAGACCTCTTACGTAAAGGCCTCTCACATTTCCGATTCTTTGATTAGACGATTTATTGGATCACATTAGAGCTGCAAAAGTGTTCTCTAAGATCGATATCAAGAGTGTATATCATCAAATTCGGATTTGACATGGCGATGAGTGGAAACTGTTTTTAAAACACGTAAAAGATTGTTTGAATGACTTGTTATGCCATTTGGGTTATCCAATGCTCCGAACACTTTCATGAGGATTATGAACCAAGCTTTACGTCTTTTCATTGGAAAGTTTGTGGTTGTGTATATTTGATGATATTTTGGTCTTTAGCTCCTCTTTTTCCCATCATGCGAGTCAGCAAAGGAGAAATGTGAGTTTGGGGTTAAAGAGGTTCTGTTTCTCAGGTATGTGGTTTCGGAGAAGGGCTTATCAGTGGATCTTTTTAAGATTAAAGCGATTCGTTCATGGCCTATTCCATGTACTGTAAAGGAGGTATTGTAGCTTCCATGGTTTAGCATCCTTTTACAGGCGTTTTGTGAACCATTTTAGCACCATTATGGCTCCGATTATGTGTTGCATGAAAGAAGAGAAATTTGATTGGACTATGGAAGCAACAAAAGCGTTTGAGCTTATCAAGGAATAGTTAACAACTACACCAATCTTTTTTTTGATACCCAGTATCCAGCCCACCATAATGATGAACCGACTATCCACTGGGTTTCCCCTTGTCGAGAGCGGGTTGGTGTGGCCCCCCTAACCCCGAAGGGATGCTCAACACTATGATGGTCTGGGGGTCCAGGAAATGCCATATAAAAGTCCCGTGGCCAAGTGGAATCGAACCCGAGTGGTGGGAGGCTACTAGCACTTCCTTTACCACTGGAATAAGACCATTTGGTTAACTACACCAATCTTAATTCTTCCTGATTTCTCTATTGCTTTCCAACTCCATTCGGATGCTTCTTAACTTGGAATTGGAGCGGTATTAAGTCAAAACAGCCGTCATGTTGCTTACTATATCGAAAAGCTTTCTGGAGCAAGATGTCGTTATAGCACGTACGATGTGAAATTCTATGCAGTGGTTCAAGCCATTAAATACTGACGTCATTATTTGATACATCGTGAGTTTGTGTTGTTCATGGATCATGATGCCTTACGACATTTGGACAGTCAGGCTAAAGTCTCGTCTCGTCAGGGGCGGATCTACGTTGTGATAGGGTGGGGCAAGTGCCATATACTAATTATATAAACTTTCTAAAGAGAATAGCTTAGGTGCTGATCCAGTAAGTTAATTGGTTATTGATGTCGTCTATGGTCTTATTGATAAAAAGTTCTATCTTTTCTTTGTTCATCTTTCTGTTTCCCATTTTCCTTTTTTTCTTTGTTGTTGTCAACTTCTTTCATACTTTTTTATTTTCTCTTTTTTTTTTTTGCTTGTTGCAAATTTTCATTACACATTGTTTGTTTTGTGTTTCTCATTTTTTAATGTCAATATTTCAGAATCTAAAACATTTTGGAATCTAATTTTTTACAAAGGAATTTTATTCTAATCTATATTATTTTTCTGGTTAGATATCAATTTTATAGATTCTTATATATGTAAATAGATTTTAAATTTATGTAAGTGGTCTTGTTTATTAGTTCTGTTTTCAAGACTCAAATAAAAATTTATGGGAATATATTACAATTTTTTTTCCAAATAAAGTTACACAACTGTAATATTTGTTATGATTTACTGTTTTGTTATTTTATTTATTTGTACCCCATACAAATATTTGGTCTGGATCCTTCCCTGCTCGTCACGCCACTTGGATTACATATTTACAACAGTTTGCGTTTTTATACGCCATCAGTCGGGTAAGACGAATAGAGTCGTTGATGCTTTGAGTCAGAGGCTTTCACTTCTCGCCAAGATGCACACTTTTGTTACCGGATTTGCATCCTTTGCCGATATTTATGTGTCCGAATCTTTCTTTGGTCACATCTTCTCTGACGCAAAATAGGGAGTTATATCAGATTATACGATACAAGACGGGTTTCTGTTTCGCGGCCTCCACCTCTGTATCCCTGCGTGCAGTTTGTGTCTTCAGATTATCAGAGAACTCTATCTCGAGGGCCATGTTGGACGCGACATAACCTTGCAACTCATTTCGACCACATACTTTTGGCCTTCTCTACGAAGAGATGTCGAGCGTTTTGTGGAAAGACATTGTGTGTGTCAACAAGCAAAAGCGAAAGTTTTTAATGCCGGCCTGTATCTTCCGTCGCCAATTTCTACACAACCATGGACAGATGTGAGCATGGATTTCGTGCTTGGACTTCCAAAAACACAGCATGGACATGACTCAATCTTTGTGGTCGTCGATAGATTTTCCAAAATGGTTTACTTTGTGCCGGGTAAGAAGACTACCGACGTGGTCAATGTTGCTCTGTTATTTTTCAGAGAGATTTATCGCCTCCATGGTTTTTCCTCTTCAATCGTTTCTGATCATGATACTCGTTTTCTAAGTCATTTTTGGCGCTCTCTTTGGAAGCTGTTGGGAACTAGTCTTGATATGAGCTCAGCATATCATCCACAAACAGATCGGCAAACAGAAGTTACAAATCGTTCACTTAGAAATCTCTTGAGGTGTTTAGTTGGGGACTACATTAAGAGTTGGGATGCAAAGCTTTGTCAAGCCGAGTTCACTCACAGTCACGCCATCAATCGTAACTTGAGGTTTAGTCCATTTCAGGTCGTGTTTGGCATAGTCTCTCGCTGTCCTTTGAACCTTGCTATGGTCCCTGATCTCATATGTCATCATGGGGTAGTGGTGGATTTTTTGGATAACCTGCAACGTATACATCTCCAAAGCTCAGTCGAACCTTGAAGAAACCACTCTCAAGTACAAGCAAGCGGCAGATGTCAAACGATGAGAGGTTATTTTTTAGCCTGGTGACTTAGTATGTGTAGTCCTTACGAAAGATCGTTTTTCGCCTCACGAGTATAACAAACTCAAACAATGAAAAACTGGACCTGTTGAAGTGTTCGAGCGAATCAATCCTAATGCGTACCGTGCTCATCTACCTTCACATGTGCGCACTTCTGATGTCTTCAACGTCAAACATTTATCTTTGTTTCGGGGCGATAATGAAGAGCCAGATTCGAGTGTGAATCCTCTCCCACTTGGAGAGACCTGATGCAGCATATCTTTGGACTATTGGATTTTGTGATGAATACATTTATTGGGCTTTTACGTGTTCGTCATGTAAGTTATTTTCTTTCCTTTTATCATTTGTTAAGTTTTTCTTTTCGTTTACAAGAATTATTATTATTTCTTTTTGTAAGATTTAGCTTTAGAGCTTTAAAAGGAGGCATCGTAGGATTATTGTATGCATCTTTGATACTTTTTATTGAATCTAATAAGAACTTTTTAAGCACTAAGAGGAATACTCTTAAATCCTTTTGTCTTAGTAAATTCGATTACCTAAGTCAAATCTCGAAATCATTACAAACTAGATCTAAGTTTTTGTTACGATCTCGTGTATTGCTTCCAGTACTCAATCAAGAGGGAAGCTCATGGCATGTATATCTGAGGAATAGAAATACGTGACATGAAATATTTTGTATACAATATAATTCTACTACATGTACGCACCATATGTGGACATGAAAGAATGTTGAATTTAAAACGAGGTTTATGTATGATATAATTTGAATTATATTATTGAATTATGTTATTAAATCTAAACAAATAAATGTAGTCATAACAAAATAATTGAACAAGAAATTTATTTTAACTAATTATTTATTACCTACCAGTGCATTTTGCATAGATATGGAGTACTAAAAGCTTAACAAATCTTCTAAGTTCGCGGCTCAATTTTGCTTTGTACACTGTCACCTTGGCAAAGCCTTTTACTTTGTTTACGAACCTATGTCGGTAAGATAAGGTGTAACGCCCAAAGCAAAGTAAGGGAAGTAATTATAAACTTCTTTACTGTTACAGCACCAACACATACATATATATCGTTAAAACCAACCACACGGTTTTCGAGATGGTCCCTCAACGTGGATTCCACTAGTGAATTACCAAAACGCTATCTAGCCTCTTTTCACTTTTGGAATTATATAGATCATTTTGAAAACTAAAAACAAAATGAGGTTGACACTGAAGTTTCTGCTTCTACTTCTCTTCTTGAGTTATCATGCTGATGCTGGCTCTATCATCAAATTTCTTCCTGGTTTTGAAGGCCCTCTTCCTTTCGAACTTGAAACCGGGTTTGTAAAATGGGTATTACTCTTTACATTGCTAACTGAGTTTGGAGTTAGTAATTAGTCATTTTTCTGAATGAAGGTACATTGGTATTGGTGAGGAAGAGGAACTGCAAATGTTCTACTATTTCATCAAGTCTGAGAATAATCCAGAAGAAGACCCTCTTCTTATTTGGTTAACCGGAGGACCTGGATGCTCTTCTCTTTTCGGCATTCTTTTTGAGAACGGTAAATAAAATAAAATAAAAATAAAAATTCGCAAAGCATTATCATCAATGACTTAATTGAAGTGGGAAAAAGAGATATAGGGCCTTTGACTTTGAAGTTCGAGCTTTACAATGGAAGTATCCCTACTTTGGTCTCTACTACATATTCATGGACAAAGGTAGCAGAAAGTATGCTCATATGTCGATCACAAACCGAATGATTTATTATTGATCTTGTAAGAATTTGGATCACATGTTCAGATGGCGAACATAATATTCTTGGATCAGCCTGTTGGAGCTGGCTTCTCTTACTCAACAGCTCCACTTGCTGAGAATATTAGTGACACTGGTGAAGTTAAGATGATCCATGAGTTTCTTCAAAAGGTAAATCTAATATAATACTAGACTACTTTAGTTGTTCTTTAAAGCATTTGCATGTCTTTTTGCGTTAAAGCTCTTGTGTATTTTCTTTGTTTTTTTCGAAGTGTGAACTTCTTGATTAATAATGGGTCCCCAGATATCGTTAGCTGAACACGTGTTAATTTACTTTCCAAGTTATTCAAGCTTTACATGCACATTCGGATTTTTTTATTCGAACTAAGCATGAAACGATTATTGTGTGTAATTGTACCCCAACATGTGTTTTTGTTTTGTTTTGTGTAGTGGCTCAGTAAGCATCCACAATTTTTCTCCAACCCATTTTACGTTACTGGAGATTCTTATTCCGGTAAAATTGTTCCACCCCTCGTACAAGAAATCTCAAAAAGTATGTTTTAATTATTATCATATCAATCAATTAATCCCCATACACACTTTTCTTTGAAAAGCGTTTAATCGATTTTCTGTATAATCAATTTCTCCAACTTTTAACAATATAGACACCATGATACAGGAAATTATTTATGTTGCAAACCTCTAATAAATCTACAGGTAATTGATTTTTTTTATTGGTTCTAATATTATAATTTTTTTTGTGTTACCGAAAAATATATTGTTATGTATATATAATTTTTCTGGAGATTAAAGATTTGATTTCTTTTTTTTTTACCAAAAAAAAAGGGTTATATTCTCGGAAACCCGATAACAGATATTGCAGTTGAAAACAACTATCTTATTCCGTTTGCTCATGGAATGGCATTAATCTCGGATGAACTCTATGAGGTATGTTATGTATTTGCATCGCTTCGTTTGTTATTTTTTCAGTAGAGAGAATTTTTATATTTTTATCCTTCACGAGCAGAATCTGACCTTTCTGTTTTTTCCGAAGCCTCAAATGATATAACAATGTTCATCAAGTTTTTTTTTTTCTTACAGTCAATGAAAATAATATGCAAAGGAAATTATGTAAATGTAGATTCACGTAACACACAATGCTTAAAACTCACTGAAGTTTACCATAAGGTACACACATTGTGGAATATAACCTGATGTTCAGTAGTCTGTCTGATAATGGTCATCACTAGTTTAAGTATTTTTTTGTTGATTTACAGTGTACTGACAAGCTAAACACATACCATATATTATTACCAGATTGCGATATGGCATCTCCTGATTGCTTTGTAAGTAATGCATTCTTTCCCTCAGTTCGTAACTGAGATAAAAAAGGATTTGGAGAATTATTAGATATTGTAATTAATTTATCATCAAAGTACGCTAAATTCTAAAATTTTCTTACTTACAGAACTAAGAATTTGTTGAATACATAACTAAGGACATATGCTTATTAGTTATTTTGATAGATCTTCATACTTTTTACCAAAAAAAGATCTTCATACTTCACACGAAAATGCCATTTTTATGAATATTTCGAAGAAACATAACTACAAGGTATTTAACATTTTACCACACAAAAAAAAAACATAATTTCAAGGTTGGTTTTGCAGCTATATAAATATTTTCTCCTTGAAAAGTGGGCCAACAACGACAAAGTTCGCAAAGCTCTTCAAGTCAATAAGGTGTTGATAGATTGAAATGTGATGATATAAAGAAAAAAATTTAAATTCTAAAGGATGACCTATGATCTACAATTACAGGGTAGTATAGGTGAATGGAAGCGATGTAACTATGATGTTATTCCATATAATTATGACATCGAAAGCACCGTACCATACCATATGAATAACAGCATTAATGGCTTCCGATCTCTTATATACAGGTAAGAGTTAAACACGTTTTTTTCAAGAACAGATATTAATCTCGTTCCCTATAAGACTACAATATAAAACCGAACAGAACTGAATCCATAAGTAATATTTGTGCGGTTTTATGGTGAATAGTGGTGATCATGATATGGTGGTCCCTTTCATTGCAACTGAAGCATGGATAAGATCTCTCAATTACTCCATCATTGATCACTGGAGGCCTTGGATGATAAACGATCAAATTGCTGGGTATATCATTTATTTTGTTTTGGATTTTTCTTGTCATCTATCCTCTCATCGTATCGCAAGTTTATCAAAACTAAGAACCATCATTTTCATTCTCTTGACAGATACACTAGAACTTATGCCAATAAGATGACATATGCTACTGTCAAAGCAAGTATTCTTGATTCAACTTAATCTGTTTACTATTATTGCATTATTAATTTTTTTAGTGTTTCGATTATAGGGAGGTGGACACACGGCAGAATATAAACCAAACGAGACATTTATCATGTTCCAAAGGTGGATCAGTGGCCAGCCTTTGTAATAGAGGCTCATAGCCTCATAGGTGATAGCCTTTAGGTATAAAAAGTAAAAATATGTACTACGAGATGATTTGTATCACAATATAATCAGATTCATATTTACATCAAGAGCCATTTGGCTCCATATATCATAGAATGAGAAAGTAGTTGAAAAATACCAATTTTTTTTTTGGGGGGTAAATTTTCCCTTTTTTCACTCTTGGTAATAACAACGTAGCCGATGTTAAAACATTCTTGGTAAAATCGACTTTGAGTGTAAAATAATCTCTTCTCGATTTAACATTCGTACCCAAAAAAAAAAAAACCATTTTGAGATTTTTGAGTTTCTTCTTATGTTAGGATCGTAGAAAAAAATTGTAAATAGCCAAAAGAATAGAATAATATCAGAGCCAGGTTTCGATCCTGGGACCTGTGGGTTATGGGCCCACCACGCTTCCGCTGCGCCACTCTGATTTGTTGTGTACTATCATTTATTTTCTTAACTTAAGTGTATAGAAGTTGGTTACACTTTAATTTCGTTATTCTATTTCACTAATACTGTAATAGAAATTGCCTAAAAATATACATTTTTCATTATTGGCATCCAACTACCATCTTTCTCATCTTCTTCTCCCGACACAATCGATTTATTACTAGATTCAAACCATATTTCATCGGGTTATCATTTTCAATTAACATAAAAAACTTAAACCAATATTCGAAAATAAAATTACAAGTGCTGTTCATTAACAACATGTACTATTTTGTTTGTCTAGGCATATTCATCCTCACATTCTTCATCATTAGCATCCAAATATTCTTCTTCCTCATCAACATCATCTTTTTTACCATGTCCAAGCGATTCAAGAGGACGAGACAGGTTTGGAATGGTTCTTGCCTCACCAACTATCTTCATAATCTCCTCTACTCTTTGAGGAGAAAAGTTAATAATATTAGCATTCCTTTGGTAATAGATTGCTTGTGCAGATTCCTTTAGTTCTCTTGGCAAGTTCTTTAGGAACCATGCATGACTCCTAACCTCTTTAAGAGTACATCTCTATTATAATTGCAAAACAACAAAGAAAAAAGCAAGAAGAATTAGTTGATTATCAAGTTAAAATTAAGGTCGGAAATGTGTAGTACGTTGGCGTATATCTTTATAGTTATATTTCAAATTGTAGTTTTAACATGAAACGAAAACACAACAATGTAGCTTTTAAATCAAACATAGTAATACCTGTGATGGATTAGCAACAAATATACGAGACAATAATTTCCTGCAATCTTCAGATATGTGAACATATCCTGGAATCTTGTACTTTACCGCCATTATTTTCTGCAATTCCAACCTCAAGTTAAATTAGATTAAATGACTACAAATAAAAAATATGAATATTTCTTTTTTTTTATCTAAAAAAATAGAAACCTGGACAGTTTTACGAAAATTGCGAGGATCTTTAGGGTCTTCGAAAGGGTAAGCTCCGACCAACATAACATACAGTGCCACTCCACAAGACCACACATCAACTGCCTGTATACAGAAAGTTTATCAAACAACCGCAGGTTTTACTGTATCAAACGAAATAATCATATTGTCTTTGACAACAAAAGGTATGTAATGTGGGAATTTGGTTTATGCCGTTTTAGAAAATATTTTTTTTTCTCTATTTGTGAGATGGAAAATTGAAATAAAAGTAAAATGGTTCAATATTTTTGGTTCATATGTCAGTTAGTCGGTCTATCGAAAATGGACAAGTGTCCTCTTACCAAAGGATTTAGATGAATTTAAAAGGCAGCACCACCTTATGCAAGTAATTTCTGAAAAGAAATGTTAAGTTGACTAATGATTTTAATGACGTTGGTCGAATTTATTGGAGAGTGGCCAATTAATTTGAATAAGATATGGGATAAAGTCGAAAGTATAGTATCCTATATGAAGGCGACAGAAAACAAATAGTATCCTATAAGATTAGTATAACAGTTGTCATGTGAGTGGAAATTATGAAGCTTGATTTGTCGTTTACTACTCTTTTCCATCTTTTATACTTTTATAACTATTGAAAGTGGAATTCAAACGAAAAATAAACTATTGAAAGTGGAATTCAGACTTGTAAATATCTTCATTAATGGAACTAAAATATGGACATGAACGCTTTATGAAATAATTGGATTACCTTTCCGTCGTATTCCGAACGACAAAAAACTTCCGGTGCTATATATGCCGGAGTTCCCACCGTTGATTTAGGGTTTGAATGCAGAATAGAAGACTGCATAATAAATTTTTATACATTTGGAATATCAAAATTATAAAAGCAAAGGAAAATTGAGCAAGTAAGAAAATAACCTTTGAGTAGCCAAAATCACAAATTTTTAGACGTGGTGCCGAGCTTCCATCAAGCAATGTGTTTTCTAATTTCAGATCTCTATGGCATATTTGCTGCAAAATTAATTAATCTGATTCATTAATAAACACATAACACAACTTTTTTTGTCACAATCTTAAAAGGGTAACACGAGGAGTTCCAGAACTTTTTTTCTTAAATACAATTTAGTATGTATTAAATTTAAAATTTACCATTGCATGCAAGTAATGCACTCCGCAAATAAGCTGTTGAAAGAAATATCTAGCCTGCAAGTAGAAAAAATGGTAACTAAACCTACAAAAGAATTATTCTTAACTAAAATCATAATTAATGTGCATATTGTCGTAAAAAAAAAATAAGAATTTCATTTTCAAACCTCAGCTTCGCTGAATCGACCTGCGCTTGAGATCCGTTCGAACAGTTCTCCTCCAGCTGCATACTCCATTACAATTCCAAGATGTGTCGGAGTTAAGACAACCTAAATCATCAACACACCAAGTTTTAAGATTTTTTTTATTAGCACTAATTAAATGACATATTTTTGTAGCTTTTGCTTGTGTGCAGAATATGCCATATCGAATATATCATTGGTCCAGATCGTCCAAGATTCTAGTTTTGGGAGAATCCAAATTAAGAGTCAAACACAGGATATGTTTGTTAACTATGTCAACCAAGAGATTCGAGTTAAGGACAAAACAATAACCTAAGATTCACTTCTTCATTAAAATAAAAAAGGGTTCTCTGACCTCTTTAAACCGAACAATATTGGGATGATTGAGAGATCTATGATTGATGATTTCTCTTGCAACGTTCTCATCTATCTGCACCAACAAATCAGTTTTGTAATAATCTGAAAGTTTCTTGAATCAAGAAACAAATCAACAGAAAAAAAAAAAGCCAACAAAGATAAAAAGAACCTTATATCCTCTATCGATGAATTTGACAGCCACAAGCTCGTTTGTTTGTTTGTTACGCATAAGCCGAGCCAATCCGAAATTACCAAATCCCAAATCTTTCACCATCTCATACTTCTCCATGGCTACCACTTTTTTTCTCACTCCTCTCAAACCTTTAATATTTTTATTTTTTCAAATGGTTCTTTATTTTGTGAAATATCTTTACCTAAACATTTTGGAGAACTATATATATATATATAGAGTGAGAGAGAAGATAGGTTTTTCAGTTTACACGTAGCAAATATGACGACTATACGAACAAAGAGTTCAAAGAGCTTTTCAGGATATCAATGGTCATTTGTTTATGTCTATTTTAGTACATTTGGGTTCAGTATCCGGCGTGATTGATTTTCCTTTTTGATCAATTGGTTAGGTGAAATGTTTCATTATAATTCGAGCCAGATCTAATGAAGGAAATAATTTTATAAATATACTAATTAATTAAATTAATTTATATATTTGTAGGATTTATATTATGAGATTTCATTTTTGGTTTTATTTCGGTTCAATTTATATATAAAACTCATTAGTTGTTTTATAAGAAAATTTATATTCACTACAGTTGTTCTGGTTATTCTATTCTTTTGAGAATGTATTAAAAATCGATTTTTTTTTTCTGAAAAAACCTCAAAATTATTATTATTATTATTTTTGATAACATAAAATAATCATAGGTTTATGAATGGGCCTAAACTAATTTACGGAAAAAGTGCATCCCACTCATAAACCCTCTCTTCTATATATGTAAAAGATTAATACCGGCAAACTGTATCTAAATTCGATGCGCGTCTCTAACACGTGCCCCCAATTTTTTACTCTCCGATCTCGTCGCGTTCCTTCTACTTAAACTCAGATTTGCCTCTCCTACACCAACTGGTGCTGTGAGAGGGCCCACTTCTATCCCGCGGTATCTAATCACATATGTAAACAATCACATTATAATATTAATTAGATTATATCCTCTTCTAAGGACAGTTATATTTATTATTTTTTATAAATAAAATATTCATATAAATTTATATTTTTATAATTATAACTATAATTTTAAAAAATGAAATTTTGATAACAAAATTATTTTATTTATTCTGTATTAGTTATTTTTAATATTTATAGTAAAAAATATTAATTAATTATTTTAGTCTGTCTTACAATTGTTTAACTATTTTAACGGTAGAAACTGTAAAAACCCATAAATATAAAAAATATACTTTAATATGATTCACTATATAATTGAATAATATATATATGTATATATTAACTATTTCAATATTTCCAGTTTATGAAGTTACAAATATATTGATCTAATTTTCAAAATTTTAATTTTTTCATGTTAATAATTTATAATGATCAATTTATTAATATTGAGTTTGAATTTTTGTGCATATTTTTTTATTTTTTTAGTTGAGACATGTTCAAAACTATATTTGTGTATATTTTTACCAATACTTGATTTGATGATTTATAGAAATAATTGATGTATTATATTATTTAAAAATATTTATTATTTGATTTAAAATTTTAATATATATAATTTTATTTTTATTTTCGTTTTTAATTATTTAAGAAAGTGGGAGTCATTATTTTAGATTGTTTAGATACATGATTGACAATTGTATTATTTGGAAATATTTTTAATTTATATTATGTTATATTCCATAATTATCTTAAATAAAATTTAGTCAAATCATTAATATTCAATGATTTTTTATGTACAGTAGAATTTTTATAAATTAATACTCGATAAATTAATAATCAATATAAATTCAAAAAAGTTTCTGGTCCCAAATCGAGCCAGTGTAAAATTTGATTGAAACCATCTAATTTATTTCAAATCTTTGTGTAAATACATGGTATCAATCAAATTATGAATTAATAATTATATATATATATATATATCTAAGATAATATACTAAAATATGAATATGATGTTTCTTTTTATTTAAACTAAAGATTTTATTAATGTTTTATCACTATGTTTTATCAATATATGTTATTAAAATCTATTGTCATGCGATAAAAAATTTCATCTTCATTACTTAAAGTTTATATATGTTATTTTTATTAATAAATTCAATTAAATTCTTAAATTTTTTTAGAATAACATTATTTTCAAAGAAAAACCCAAAATATATTATTGACTAAATACATTATTTCAATATTTATTAATTTATGTATATAATTAATAAATTAATAAATTACTAATTTTTAAGATCCCAACATTATTAATTTATAGAAGTTTTAATGTAAATAACACATCAACCAAAGATTTTTTCAAAAAAAATATCCTGTTTTAATATAATAGATTATCATAGTAATCAAATAATTAACTATTTAAATCATACAAATATTGATAATCAAATATGAACAGTGTCTTCTTTTTCGTTTGAACAAATGAACAACGTTGTTCTTAATATTAAAATTTGGTGCTAAGAATCGGAAACAGAATTTCGGAACAATATATTATAATATTTTGTGTAATTAAGCTAAAGAAGTATGTTATACAGCTCTAAAACTCAATCAGGGACGAATATTTTAATATTTGGAATTGGAAAAAAGTATTTGGAATATCAAATGGAAAGAAAATATTTGGAATATCAAATGTGCACCTAAAGTAAAGATGTTCCTGTGGACTCAGTCACGGCCTATTTTACCCGTAGATCTGGTGGAACATATGGACAGTCCGAAATCAGAAGATCTTCTCCAATAAAGAATTCTTCCCTGAAAACATCATCACCAAAGTAATTCAACAAGCGCGAAAGTGACAAGAAGCACAAGCAGTGATCTCGGACCTGAATATAATTATCTGCAACATGGATGCGGCCTGTATCAAGAACAAGAAGATCGGGGGTATTGGATGGATCTTCATAAGAGCGGGAGTAACTTTTTTCCAAGGTAAACAGGGACTCAAGAACATCTGATCTGCACTAATCGGAGAAGCCACAGTGATTCTTGGTACCCTCACATAGGCAAAAGAAATCGGTATCTCCAAACTCGTAATTGCATCAGACTCATTACAGCTGATAAAAGCAATCACATAAAGAGCTCATTTGAAGGAGTTCTTTAGGAATCTCCACGATATTTTTAACCTATCCTCAAGTTTTAGATTCATCTCTTTTCATTTTATACCTAGGAATTTCAGTCAAACCGTTGATGCATTAGCAAAGAATACACTATTTTGGAGTATAAAGTCTTTTATTAATAAAAATATTTTTAGTCAAAAACTAAACTACAAGGCTGTTATGATTTAACTTTTTTTTTCTTTAAATTTTTTGACATCATTAAACTATAGCCAACATTTTTTGAAAGTTTTATTAACTAATCATGATCACTGATATTAGTGTTACACTTAATCATTCTTTTCTTTTTTGATGAATTTCTCTTTTCTCCATTTTCTATTTTTATTTGATTTACTTCCTCTTTCCCTTTTCATCTTATTTATTTTTAGTTTTTTTTTCTCTAAAAACTTGACTTAAATTTACAATTATACTAAATATATATAGAAATTTTCTTCTTCTGGCTATAATTTGATTTTTTTTTTTTAAATAAGATACAAATTTCTTTAAAAAACTGATAATTTGTTTTATATAAGAGAGTTCCATCTACATAAAATAAATAGCATTTCATTGTATATAGTTCTATATATTATATCAAATAATCACGTAAATCACTTTATCCATCAATTTTAAAAAACAATTGTATCCATTATAGAAAATTATGGAATCTGCAATAGATATATATATATATATATATATATA
>OVBI01002893.1:0-15997 GCA_900406495.1 Sisymbrium altissimum
AATAATAAAATATTAATATGATGTTCAGGAATAAGAGAATCTTAACACTTACGAGAACTCATATTATATTTAAAACAATTTTTTCCTCAAATTGAATATAATAACCCAAGATCCATATATCACTAGAATCCAAGTAAGCTTTGGGTCATCTCCCGAATATCCAGCTATTTAGGTAAACAACGTCTTGTTAATTATATCAAATATAACTCTTGGTTGTTAGAAGACATCTTACGTCAAATCTAACCTATGCCTCTAAGTCCAAAACCGTTTTGATAGCTTAGTCAAGTAAACCAATCTTAATTCATATGGTAACCATTACCATCTACCTCACTCATGTAATTGCAGACACCTTGCTTAGTAAGCCCATCATACAATGAAACAAACCTTGATAGTTGATAAGATTAGAGAGGCAGCAAAATACTTGATATTAATTGAAGAATTAATTTTAATCCAATTTTAATTTATAATTTAAAGTTATATCTAATATAAATAAATAAATATATCTAATATATATCTTATATATATTGGATTATAAATAATTAATTAACTTTAATCTAATAAAATTAAATAATTATTTATCAGATAATCTCAATTTAATTATAAAATCTAATCTAATTAGAATTCGAATTAAATAAAAGATCAAAAACGATTGAACCAAATCAATCTTACTAACCAACTACACCAAATGATCCGATCTATTGGTCTAGTCGCACATGCATCAAAATTAAATTAACTATGCATGACCTTACTAGTTAATAATAATAATAACATGCATACGTAAAAGTTAGATGACATGCAAGTGAATCTTATTCATTTAATATCACTGGTCGGAATGATTCTAAATCAAATAAAGAATCTTATGCAAACGAATATTGTTAAATCATTCTAGTTACTTTAATCAGAATATATTGCCTTATTTATGTATATCTATATATACCAATAATCTTAAAATATAAACATTTAACAAATTAAATATTTATATATTTGCATACATAACAACTTATATCCAATTATAATAAGTGTGCTTTATAAATTAAATTCATAATTTACAATTTAGTCAAATCAAATA
Organism: Sisymbrium altissimum; assembly: GCA_900406495.1. Classification (NCBI taxonomy): domain Eukaryota; kingdom Viridiplantae; phylum Streptophyta; class Magnoliopsida; order Brassicales; family Brassicaceae; genus Sisymbrium; species Sisymbrium altissimum. Next base: position 1,070 of record OVBI01002893.1, read on the forward strand.
TTCACACACGATTTATGAAATCTCACAAAGCATAAACATGAACTAATCATAAGTAACATGTTTATCAATAAACTAGATTAAATTCAATATTAAACAAGTAGGCTCTAATATCACTGTTGGAATTCATACCAGTTTATAAACGATTTATAAACTAACTTATGAATTCAATTGCCTAGATCTCATGCAAATACTGAAATAAATCTAGGTTTAGGGTTTCAAAATATCTGGATGTTTTGCAGCGGAATAAAGAGTAAAACAAACCGAGGTTGTTGAGCACTCCAAGTGTCGTGCCTCTACTAATATCCACACGCACACAAACTGGATCGGAACGGAATGCTAGTGCCGTAGAGATCAAATCTCTAAACTCAAACGAACAATTCGCTTATTCTTTAAACTTAGGGTTTTAGAGGCAGCCGTGTATTGCAGTGTTTCGATTATTAACGTCACTACGTTAATCATATATATATATATATATTAACACACGTCTAACCTAATTTAATTAGGTTTACGTAATGGGCTAAAGCCCAATTTGAAGTTAACGTAACAAATAAGATGTAATAACAATTATTACTTCTTCGTTTACGTTTATATATATATTATATTAATATATAATGTATAGTATATATATTAATCCATAAGTCTAAATATATTTTGATCCAATTTGCTTAGGTGTGTGACCCTGTAGGATCATATAATATTAGTAATAGATTCTTAACCTATAGATTATAAGCGGCTTCTAGCAAAACATTATAACCACCTAATATTATACGATTGTCGAACCTCGACGTTATGACTTTAACAAAAGTAAGTATAATAGATTTCAGGACATTCCCAACAGCATCGCCGCATGGATCAGCCTTGGTCGAATTATGCCAATTATATGTATATTTTTCTTGGCACCACCAATTATAATGATTACAGCCCCATAACAGAAGATCCAGCCTAGCGTGGACAAGAGAATCCAATCGAAGATCATAATCTTTTGCAATATAGCTAGAGTAGTCAAGGTACACAAGATTGGGCGTGTCGATGTAAATACATATGCAGTCTTCTCGATAACGAGAACGTTCAAAGATGGAGGTTCTCTTAATGGATGAACCCGTAACCTCTCGAGTCCAACCCCGTCTACAAGGATTACTATCATATATGTTAAAATTCCNTTCCTCAAGCAGAGGGCTAGATATGCGGCTCCCATACAAATCAGCACCTGAAGACGCAGAAAAGCGCACTTGCAAGAGAGAGAGAGATATGAGTGTAGGGAAAAGCACACCGCCTGGAGGACGATGGTGTAGGCCAGAACACCCATTGGATAGAGTGAGTTTAACCAATGTCCTGCTGAAGAAGAACTCAGGCTTTACAGCTTTAAAGACTTCTGTCGACAACTATAGTTCCGTGACTCCACGTTGCAGAACATTTTCCATGAGCTAGTTGTACCGAGACTCGTAGAGTGGAGATAACCATGCTAATAAAGATAAAGAGAATTTTTTGATGGAAGAATCACCTAGCGAGACAAGGGTTTTGTCCACGAAATCAAGGAAGCGATAATTACTATCTACTGCTCTTTTTCTGTACTCGAAATCAAGGTTGTGCACCAGAGGCAACAGATGCCTCCACCGCTTCGAGAGTACTGACGTGGAAGCAGCAGTTTTTGTTGGGAGCAAAGAAAGAATCTGACCTAAAACATCATCTGGTAGGTTACTGATATAGATGATATATAGGAAAGACAATATATAAGTGAATATGTATAATTTCCTTTTTGTAGTTATACCTTATTATGAAGAGACGTTTACACTCTGAGTGACTTCTAGAGTTTTTTTTTACACTTTGAATGACTTCAGTGTATTAGATGACTTTTTATAAGTGTTATGTCTTTTTTTGCCCTCATACACCAAATAACTGGTTTCCAGTTATTTTTTTATTTTACTGTATTTTTTTACAGTTACCGACAGAATAAAATCGATATTTTTCCTTTTTTTGGGCATGAAACTTTTCTTTTGAACTTCCAATATCAGACACAGAGAGTGGAGTGAGTTTAGGGTTTTTATCGATTTCTCTTCTATCAGCGTCAATCGAAATCCTTTGCCGAAGTTGAGTGGAGATAAACGAGCGCTACGGCTATGGAAGGTACTTGTTTCCGTTTCGGTGTCGATTCATTTCGATTTTATATTTTGAGAATTTCGGAAATTTCTTTGTCGTTGACAACTTCGTCAATTTGTCTTCTGGTTCTGAAATTGAGTAAAGGTGATTCCTTTATATGTTTGAAGTGGTTATTTGGTGAACATGCATGATGTATTTCATTTTCGTTTTTTGGATTTCATGAGTAGTGCTTCCTTTTATATTTCGTTTTCCCAATTTTTCGTTTTTTCATATGTTGTGATTTTTCGTGATTTCGGAAGAGTTCTCTTCTTTTCGGTGAAATTTTGTATCTTTATTTACAATTATTTGTGGTTAATAGTTCTGTGGACTTTTTTTTTTTTTTTTATGTTTTTCATGATGTAGTTCTGTGGACATGGTTTTATGTTTTTATAGAATTCTGTGGACAGCCATGAACTTTTCTGCCCTCCCGTGTTCAATTCTGTGTGGACATTCATAGTTGTTATCTAGATCTGCTGTTATGTTTTTTCATCATTAATTTCGTTTAGATCTTAAAACATGGTCACCACTTTTTTCGTTGTATGTGTCTTATGTGGCCAGAAAAATAATGTCTGTGTACATCTTTTAGAAGTGTCCACACAGAAGTGGTATTGTCCATAATCTTCGTGTCCATATATAGATGATTTAATGGTAGTTTCCTTTTTGTGTGTCCATATATTGCAGACTAATGGCTATGGATTATATGGTTCTATATTTTTCATTTGAACTTTTATATTCTGTATTTTTCCTGACTCGGTTTATGAAACTTGCAGAGGATGAGAGTTCCTTCGACATTAGGTTGCCAAGTAGACTATATGCAACCGACCGTTACCCAGACGGCAGGCTAAACGTGAACTCTAAGTTAGACATCATGAAGTTTTTGCGTGAGAAGCTTAAAGGCACAGAAGCGTTTGAAGTTTTCAAGAGTTCCGATTTGGGAAAACTGTACGACATCCCTGTTAGTCAATGCCCAATTTCGTGTAAGCTTCTACACTCACTGCTTACACGTCAGGTTGTGACGAAGATGAAGTATGTTCTCTGGACAGTATTTGGTGGACATCCTTTGAGGTTTTCTCTAAAAGAGTTTGGTGAGGTGACTGGGTTGAATTGTGGCGAATATCCTGAAGAATACAACCCTGAGAAGAAAGTTAATTTCGATGACGTGCCTGCGGACTTTCGTAAGAATCTTTTTGGAACCAAAAAAGCTGTTACTCTAGGAGACATTCGTATGATGCTAGAGAAGAAGGGTGATATGTCGACGTGGAGGAAACTTTGTTTAGCTCTCATTCTTGCGGTTGATGGCGTCCTTATTTGCCGTACGCAGATCAATTCACCCAGTCCTCGTTATTTGATGCTTCTTCAAGACGTAGAGAAGTTTATGAGCTTTCCGTGGGGACGCGAGTCTTTCTTGAGAACCATCGTGTGTATGATTCCTGGTAGGCAAGATCCTGGTAAATCCGATGATCCCGTTGGGCAGTTGCGACAACATCTTGAGCAGAAAACGTTTACCCTGAAAGGATTTCCAATTGGTCTTCAGCTTGTTGCTTACCGTTCTGTTCCTGGTCTTCTTTCGAAAGTTGTTGGAGGCTTTTCAACGGAGACACTTATGGATTCTCCTGGGTTGCTTCTTCCTAGACTTTCTGGTTTGACGATTAATGAGATTTATGAAGTTGAAGATTCTCCCAATGTAAGTTATATTCATATTTGTTTTTTTTTTTTGTTTACTTGTAAAATAGAGTTTAATGTTTTGTTTTTAACGTACTTTTCCAGGTTGTGGTTAACCCTTTTATCGAGGGAGATCATCGTTCTGTTGTTGGGTGGGGTGAATGGGACGACGAGATCAAAGACCGGAAGGTGGAATACCTAGAATCTTTGATCGCTCACGATTGGGTTTTCAAGAAAAGTATGTGGCTGGGTGGCGACAAATCATTCGGTTTTAGGAAGATGAAGACTAAGGCTACAAAAGTGTCCCACGTTAGGCACGTCGTTGACCGTAAGAGGGCTCGCAACTATGTTGGTGGAGAAAGTAAGAAAAAAGTGAGTAACTGTGGGACAAAACAACCTTCTTCTAGTAGAAAACAGAGGAGGATAAGTGGTTATTTTAGACGATGCGACAGTGCAGAGGATGGCAATGTTGACCTTGTTGCTAAGGTTAATGCTCTAGAAGAGAAGTTGGAATTTCATATTGCTGAAGTTGCACATTTAAAATCTCAGCTTAAACGGAACAGAAAGCGTCGTCGCAGTAGATTTGTGGGTTTAAAGGCTGGGCGTTTTTTAATGAAGAAGCGTCGTAAAAATATTGGTGCAAATGCAAATCCTTCTTCAGTTGGTGAGCTTCTTGACGATCATGTGGCTACAGAGTTTGAGGTGTGTTTTCTGTTTTAAAATTTAATTTCTTAAATCAAATTTCACTTTTGGGGGGCGTTTTTTGCTGTGTGTTTAAGTTTGGTAGTTAATATCACCATTACTGTGTGTTCTGTCTCAGTTGGAAGAGCCGATTGTGAATAATGTTTCTTCCATTGTGAAAGACACGGATGCATCGGCTAAAGATCCCCCGACGAAGGAGTTTGTAGCTATGGATAGTTGACCTTTTTCTGGTGATGCTCTGGATGATGAATTTCTGGACAGTTCGAGAGATGAGAAGGTAAACTTGAGTCCAGGGGATTTGTTCAAAGGATTTACATAATGTATTTAGACTATAATCTATTGTGTTTCCGATTTTGAAACACCCTGACCATTTCTCTATCTCTATTCTTTATCAGTTGGCGGATGATGATAGGAATACTGTTGTTTCGAGTGTTAAAGAGATTGATTCATCTGGGAAAGATCGACATGGACATGATTGTGTGGACACGGCTCCTTGTTTGGTTAATGTTGTGGATGTGGAAGTTGTAGACAGAAGAACAGCTTCGAAGGATGACTCTACTATGGTGCGTAATTATTAGATGTGATATCCTGATAGTTTTCTGTTGAGACCGAATTTCTTTCTTATTCAAACTTGTGACCCTTTGTGTACATTCTGAATCAGTTGGGTGCTGGTTATTTGAAGAATGTTGCTTGTATTGGTAAAGAGGTGGATGCATCAGCTCCACCTGTGCCTTCAATTGACGAGGATTTTCTGCCCACGGACAGAGTGGAGGAGGGAAGCGTGCATTCTTTGGGGACAGAATGTATGTTAAAGAAAGCTGTGGAACCGGATAGTACTGAAAAATTCGGTTTCGATGCCGTGGAAGATGTTTTGATGTCCTTATGTAGCCAGAAGTTGTTGAATAACTCTATTCCTTTAGAAGGAAATGGAGAGAGAAGCGAGAGTACGGCTGCCGAAGTAGTTTTAGAGGAAGGGTATGATTTGGAGAAGAGGATAGAGGAAGGGAAAGCCGTTGATGAGGATGAGGAGGTTGGAGCTGAGGAGGATAGTGGACATGAGGAGAATTTATTGGATGACAGTGGAGAGAAGGGAAGTGGAGAGGAGAGGGGAGAGGAGGAACGTGGCCAAGAGGAGCGTGAGCAGGAGGAACGTGGGCAGGAGGATCGTGGACAGGATGAGCGTGAAAAGGATGACCGTGAACAGGAGGACCTTCGCCAGGATGAGCGTGGACAGAATAAGCGTGGACAGGAGGAACTTGGTGATAAGGAGCGTGGACAGGTGATACGTGGACAGGTTGAGCGTGGACATGAGGAACGTGGCCAGGAGGAACATGGCCAGGAGGACCATGGCCAGGAGGAGCGTGGACTGGAGGAGCGTGGCCAGGAGGAACGTGGTCAGCAGGAACGTGGACAGGGTGAGCGTGAAGAGGAAGAATGTGAACAGGTGGGGCATGGACAGGAGGATCGTGGTCGAGAGGAATGTCTAGTAGAGGATCATGGACAGGAGCATGAGATTGTTGATGATGAGGAGCGTGGGAAAAAGGCCCAAACTGGGGATGAAGATGAAATTGGGGAGGATGCCGTTCATGTATCCGGTCGGAGTGTTGAAGAGAAGGTGGTGAAGGATTGTGACCCGGACATAATGGTAGTATAATTTGTTTTAAAATTTGGAAGACTGTTTCGTAGATTTTTTTTTTGACAATTAAATATGTGTTGTTGCCACAAGAGATGAATAGTCAAAAATTTTGAAGAGGCTGAAGATTTGGAGGATGCCATCTGTGTTAGTGATTCTTCTCCTGCTAAGGAGAGAGCTAAGCACGTCCCTTCTGAGATGGAAAAAGAACTAGCTTTGATGATTCTTGCTGCCGCGGAAGAAAGAACAGAGAGTCTTCTCCCTAGCGTTAGTGAAGATCTATTCGAGATGTTCAAGGAGACGTTGTCTGCCCAACCAAAATTGTACGTTTGCTCATTGACCTTATTATTTGTTAAAATTAACTTTCTATTTCTTTGGTTTGATTACTAAAGATTTTAGTTTGCTTTGTATATGTATTTAGGAAGCACCTAACAGGTCAACTCTTCGAATTTGACAATAACTTCCTTCTAGAGCTTGCCGCACCCCAGGAATGGATTTCAACTTTGGTAAGTACTGTTTAGAAGCTAATTCCCGTCCAAAATGAGTCTTCCGCAATTTGTTTTATCCATAAGTTGGTTGACTATTTGTTATTCTGATTTCCGGTTTTGAACAGCATATGGAGGTATTGATGTCTTATTTGGGAACAAGGCATTCTAAAACACTGGCTGCTGAGCGTTCATGTTTTACTTCTCCTTGGCTGGTGAACCATCTGCAAGGTAAGCAACGAGCTTTCACTGCTGCGAAGGTGAAAACGAGGGTCCGATTTACCGAGAAGATTAAGAAATTTGTTCAAGTGCCGGGACAGAGTTGGTTGCAAGATGTGGACACCGTGTACTGTCCCATGATCTGAAATGATAGTGACTGGGTCGGTCTAGCTATAGATCTAGTGCTTTGGAATGTGCAGATATTTGATCCTTTGCCTAAGCTGAAAAGGCATGCCGAAGTAGTACAACTAATGAAGCCTGTTGTGGAACTCCTTCCTTACATAATCCGGAAGCTCTGTCCTATTCAGGATACCCAGAGCCGTGGTTACAACCCATTTACTTGGAGCCGGTCTGATGAGTATTACAAGAACGTGCGTACTGGTGATTGTGGTCCGGTTTCTGTGAAGTTTATGGAGCTCCATGCGTATTCTGAGGATATGTCTGCGATTACCGACGATCTTGTTGATAATTTTAGGAAACAATATGCATTGGACATCTACAGGGAATGAGTGTTACCTTTGTATTTCCATTAAGTTGATATTGAGTTCTAGTATGGATTTGTTGGCTACAGTCTGTTGGTCGGTTTAAGATGTAATAACTTTGGAATCTTTGGCTTTTTTGGGAATGTTTTATCTTTTGGACATAAGTTGGTCTGGATACTAATGTTTGGGTACAATGAATAGAGAAGGTCTATCGATGTCTCTTTTTTATTTCTGTATAAAACCTCAAAGAACAGAGTGTAGTTGTCCAGGCTTAAGATGTCTACAGCTGGGAAAGGTGTAAACTTGTCGACGTATTGATTTTTGTGTGCTTGTCTACGGAAGGATGTCCAGAATTACTTGTCCATAGAACAAAAGAATAACAAACTTGTCCATAACTACAATCCCCAAAACTAGCAAAATAGAATTGACATATGTTTTGTGGAAACCTGAAAGAACAGAGTGTAGTTGTCCAGGCTTAAGATGTCTACAGCTGGGAAAGGTGTAAACTTGTCGACTGGTTGATTTTTGTGTGCTTGTCTACGGAAGGATGTCCAGAATTACTTGTCCATAGAACAAAAAAATAACAAACTTGTCCATAACTACAATCCCCAAAACCTAACAAAATAGAATTGACATATGTTTTGTGGACATATGTTGTGTGGACATATGTTTTATGGATAAAAACTTAGAGAAAAGATTGTAGTTGTCCAGGCTTAAGATGTCCACGGATGGGAAATGTGTAAACTTGTCGACGTGACTTGTGCATAAAGTGGAAAATTCCCTTAGTGTTTTTTGTTTTCTTGTCCACAGAAAGATGTCCAGAAATACAAAAAACTCAAAGAACAGAGTGTACTTGTCCAGGCTTAAGATGACCACAGCTGGGAGATGTGTAAACTTGTCGACGTTATTTTTTTTGTATGCTTGTCTACGGAAGGATGTCCAGAAATACTTGTCCAACAAAGGATAAAACAACAAATTTGTCCATAACTACAATCCCCAAAAACTAGCAAAATAGAATTGACATATGAAATGTGTAAACTTGTCAATGTGCATAAAGTGGGAAAATCCCTGAGTGTTGTTTGTTTTGTTTTCCACAGAAAGACGTCCAGAAAATCCGTATCCATAGGAAATCCGTATCCATAAAAAAATGCTAAAAACTGAGAGAACATATTTGAGAACGTTTGAGTTGTCGAAGCTTAAGATGTCAACATCTTCGAAATGTGTAAACTTGTCGACCAAGCTGGGGCATAATAATGTCTAAGTGATTACTGGAGAAACTGGAAAAATCCCTGATTATTGTAATCCTGTCCACAGAACGATGTCCATAAACTATTGTCCACTGAATAGAAAGCACAAAAAGATGTTCATAAGTAAATGATAAAAAACGTTTAGAACAGAATTGAGAACGTCTGTGGTTGTCCACGCTAAAGATGTCGACAGTTTGACGACCAAACTGGTTAGATCACAATCAATCCCCAACCTTTCTGTGGTAAATTGGATAGATGGGTGTTTTACATGTGGTCCTGTTGTGTCCTTCGCCTCCACACCTTCCACACTTGTTTGGGACAATTTTGGGTTTTTTTGCGACCTATTTGTGGACGGTGTTAGAATCTTTTCATTTGGATGGTAATTAATGGACAAGGATTAGTGGATATTTGAAAACGTACCTGCACTTCTCCAATGGATGGTATTCGTGAATTTTTGGGACGACCTGAGGGTCTTCTAGTTTTAGGTGGCAGCAAAACCATATCACAAACTTCACCTGGTAGTTGGACGTCTTGGGGATTGCCTTCTGGGAAGATGACGCCCTTATAAGTTTCAGCCCAGGTAGTTGGTTTGTAGCAATCAGCAATCAAATTCTGATATGGTATCTGAAGCGTGTCTGCTGCTAGCAATGCGTGTCCACATGGAATATTATATTTCTGGTAGAGGTAACATGAACACTTCCCTTGGTCCAATAGGACGTGATTCTTTTGGCCAAAGACTCCGATGACTTCACACCCCCAATCTGATGTAGAATTGAGCTTGCTGCCTTTGGTCATTGCCATTTGTCTTTCCATTACTTTCTCCACTTCTGGTGGTGCAATACCGTAGCAAACCTGTTATTTTTTCCTCCTTGCTGAGAACCACCGTGTCATCATTCTTTGAATGAAAATGAGTAACTCTAAGATAGGGGACGACCTAGCCTTCTTCAAAGCTTTGTTTAGCTGCTCTGCTGCGTTACTGGTCATTATGTTATAGTGTTGTCCTGGGAAATAAGCCCTTGACCAATGTGCAACTCCAATATCAAGTAAGTACTTTGCGCATTGTGGATTAGTTGTTTTGACCTTGTTGAAGTGTTGTGTAAAACCTCCCACAGTGAATGCGAAAGCAGCCTTCCCAACCATCTTAGCTAAACCTTTGTTCCTGAATCTTGAATTGACATTCCTTTGTATGTGGACAATGCATGCTCCATGATTTGCCATAGGATAGACACGGCTTATGGCAGTATTGATAGAGTTGTGCCGGTCTGATATTATGGTTACTGTGTTGCTGTCTGGCAAGATCCTCTCAACCTTCTGTAGAAACCAGGTCCAGCTGTCATCATTTTCACTATCCACAACAGCATAGGCTAAGGGGAAAACTTGAAAGTTGGCATCCTGTCCAGTTGCAGTTAGTAGAACTCCTTTAAATTTTCCTGATAGATGTGTCCCATCAATGATAAGCACATGCCTTAGCTTCCTGAATCCAAGAATTGAAGCTCCGAAAGCGAGGAACAAGTATAGAAACCTGCTGTTGCCATTCTGGTCTTTCTCTGTTTCTATGTCTGCAACTGTTCCAGGATTTGCTAGCTTGAGCATGTAGAGGTATTCGGGTAGTTTTGTGTACGAATCTTCCTCGCCCCCCCATAGCTGAGTAGCTGCAATCTCCTTTGCCCTGTAACACTTCATGTAGGAAGCCGAAACCCTCAAATCCTCAAGCACTAATTGTTGCAGTTCACCCGATTTGGGTCCATTTATTGGGTCCCCGTATTTTGATTTGTAGACTGCAGAAATAACACGCGATGATGCCTTCCTCCTATAGCTGTTTCTTGTCAGAATACTACAGGTGTGCGTTAACTGTGCTTTCTTGATTTCATAGTATCCCGAATTCCCAATTTCGTGAGCTAAAATTCTCCAATCACATCTCTTCTCTGGGCATTGTAGGACAAAGTAGTTATGCTTTGTTGTGACCTGTTTGAAGTGGAACCTATTTTTGATAGCATAAATGGTCAGAGAAATTTGACAATCCGCTTTCCTTTCGTATGCTTTTCCCTCGAAAACAGCATCATCAGCATCATCGTTATCTAGATCTGGAATGACATCAACATCGTATAGGATGTCGTTACAGAGTGGAGGTAAGTCAAACTCCTCATCATCCAAATCTTGAAGCTTCCTAGGGCGTCTCGAGTATGGTGAACCCGAAAGTGATGTGTTGTATTTACTGTCCATGCTACTATGACCATGAGAGGAGAAAGGGGCGTGTCCATCAGATGTTGACCACGGGTTTTTGCTTTCCGTATCCATGTTTCCTTGTCCAGTGGATGGCGTTTCTGAAGACATGTGAGGATTTGAGGCACCAGGAAGTTGCACCATGTCATCTAACGCATCGTTGGTAGATTGACCATGTTTGGGGTCATCAAGTCCGCATACAACCTCTGCAGCATTAGAACTTCCATATGGATTATCTAGAAGGGGTGACCAGAAATCCTTATCATAACCTCGGGGCCTTAAATCTGAAGGGTCGATTTCTCTTGTAAGACTTTCTTCTGAAGCTGTGTCATCTTCAATGTCAGTGAACCACGATTGTTGCGAAGAAAGTGTCCTGAAGGGAGCTTCATGCTTATCAACCTCTGTTATCAGCTCTGCATCATCTATACCCAAGTCGAAGCTAATGTCTGGAAATTTGACACCGGAGGAAGTACTTGGTCCGCCTGTTTCAGCGAAGTGGAAAGGCTGAGACTTTGAAGCGTGACTTGATAGACGGGGAAAGGTGTCACCTTCAGCCGTAGGATTGACCTGAGGTAAAAGGGTGTTCCTTCTCTGTTTTGTGATGACAGAATCATCGACCACAAAAGACTGCGATTTCGAAGCTGCACTTGAGCCATCTGATTCGTTGAGGACAACTGTAGGCGATCCATCATTGAAAAGAGTATTTTCCCGATTTCTAAGAAATGAATCACCAAGAAGTATTGATTTAAACTTCGAAACTGCCGTTGAACCTTTTGCGACAGAACTTGCAACCGAACTGACTCGACACTGTAAAAGATGAGTTTTTTTTGTGGGTAGTGGTGTTGTGAAACCGGAAACGTTGTCATCAACCTCGCTTACCCCTCTTTTTCTCAAATCTCTTGAAAACTTCACAAATAGGTTCAAGGATGAAGAGAGACTTAGATGCTTTAAAAAGAAGGAAATGGAGGCGTCACTAGTGACGAGAACAGGAGTGGTGGTTGACCTTTCATTGTTGTTCGGCGGCCAGTAACTGAGCCCGACGGAAATCCCTTGACACTCTTGGCCGAGGAACTCACGGAGAACATTTGTCTTCAGTTCATCCAAAGTTATCCCCACTCTGATAGGTACAATCCGGCTCATCTGTTGTTTGTCGATTAGAAAATCCCACTTGCCATCGACAGAGCAGCTCCATTCACTGGAAGTTACGAGACAGTGGTCGTCCATAGTGGACAAATATCGAAGAAATCGTGTCCACGGAGGAGTGTCCACGAGAAAAGAGTGATGCTGATGACGGAAATAAGGGATGACAAAAGTGAAGAGAAAGATGACAAAATTAGAAAATGAAAAACTGTAAAGAAAAGATGACAAAATTGACAAAAGAATAAAGAAAATGGATGAACAAACTGCCAAAAAAGGTATTTTTAAAAAGGAAAGGTTGAGATTTAAAGAAGGTTTTTTACCCATAAAAAAGAACAAGGTTAAAAGAGAAGAAGGGCAAAAAAGAGATTGCATATAGGAAAAAGACAAAAATAAATCACTCTAAACATGAAAGTCATCTAAAGTGTAATATCAGATTATAAAAGTCACTTGTAATGTAAATTTCTCTATTATGAATATATATCATTGTAAAGCCTTTCTTGAATAATAGGAAATCATTTTACTCTTCATGGTATCAGAGCAAATTCTTTCCTAAAAATCTCAAACCTAAATTTCTTCTTCTTCGCACGGCATGACTACCTCCGCCGCCAACTCGGGATCTTCTCCCGCTCTCAGCACGGCAACCTCACAGCCGCATTCACAAGCCTCTGTCAAAGTTATTACGCCAGGCTCAGCAAACGTGATCGTCACACTCAATATGACGAATATCACAAAACTCTCTGCAACTAATTATTTAACATGGAGTGTTCAAGTTAAGTCTCTTCTTCGTGGCTATAACCTTCTTCGTTTCATTGAAGAAAACGCAACACCACCCCCACCAACTCATGTTGTTTCCGGTAACGAAACACCAAATCCAGAACATGAAGCATGGATTCGTCAAGATTCTCTCCTCTTCAGTGCATTACTTGGATCTCTTGAGATCACAAATCAACCTCTCATAGCTACTGCTACCACCAGTCTCCAAGCATGGACTACTCTTGCGTCTAAGTACGGCAAGCCCTCCCGTGGTCATATTAAGCAGCTTCGTCATCAACTCAAACAGTCATCTAAAGGAGCTCAGAGTATTGACGAATACATGCGCCATATTCGCACAAAGGCAGATGCTCTTGCTCTCTTGGGATCACCAATGGAACATGAAGATCTCACAGACATTATCCTTGCTGGGCTCACTGATGATTATCGTGCCGTGGCTGAAGCTGTTCATGGTAGAGATAGTCCGATCCCTTTCACTGAGCTCCACGAAGAGCTTCTCAATCGTGAGACTGCTCTTCTCACTCTTCCGCAGCCTGCGTCCTTTCCAATCACTGCTAATCCAGCGCACCATAAGCCTCACAACAACAACAACAACAACAACAACAACAGAGCTGCCTCGAACAACAACAACTCCAACAACTGGCGCTCTTTGACAAACTTTTCTCATGGACAGTCCTCACCACATCAAGGCTACAATAGACAACGACGTCCTTATTTAGGTCGTTGCCAAGCATGTGGAGTTCAAAGACATAGTGCACAGCGTTGTCCTCAATTTCAGCTTATTACTCAACAAGGTCAACCTGCAGCATCTCCACGACCCCCCTACGATGGTCCATCATGGCCTCCTCAAGCTTACAATGCCTTGATGCAACAGTCTGAGACACCATCGTGGTTATTTGATAGTGGGGCTTCGCACCACATCACCTCGGATCTCGCAAACATTGAAGGACAAAAGTTACGGTTTGATGTTTTTAAGTTAGAAGTAATCACTTAAGTTGTGTTACTTAGTCAAATGAATAAGTCTTACTGACCAAGTTTGTAGAAAGCAAGTACAAAGTTGTTGCAGTCTTCGTTGCAGGTTATACGGTTCAGTTGTTGTAAATGTCACAGGCCTATATAAGAACCTCTTATTGTTCTGTTTTAAGTAAGCAATAAGAAAAAGAGTATTTGTAGTGGATGGGGTCAAATAACTTGTTATTTAACCGACAGTAAAGTAGGAGAGAGGTTTTGATATTTAACCACTTCTCTTGCCAAAATAACCCCTATCACGCCTAATACAATTCGATCTCTCTCCTCTCTCGTTACTATTCCGTGTGTCAGAAAATATCCAATCGAAGATTTATGGCTACTTTTGGCGGAGAGAGACGTGAGAGGAATCGAACAGACGCGACTTTTTGGTCGTTATATACAAGGGTAAGAAGAAGTGAAATCTTCAGTTCTTCTAAGAAGAGAGAGTTTGGTGTTTTTAGGAGAGATATTGTAGCAATTAGGAGAGAGACCCTCCCAATCTCAGTAGTTCGCCGGCGAAGTAAAGGTGAGTTGCAATTCACAGGCATGTGTATATATATTCAGTTATACCCTGCAATTACTTGATTTTGTTGTTTCAATTGAGGTCTAAACCCGATTCCTTTCTTGTTTCCCCAAACCCCCGAACAGTTTTCCGGCGGTGAAGAGAGAGGTTTCCAGAAACTCCGTACTGTTCATCCGAAGCAAAGGTAACCGTCAAATAAATTCGGTTCCCTTCTCTATATTCAATTATGTACTGTTATAATTAGTTTTCTATATTTCCGTTTACAGGTTTCGACATTCCGATGGATGAACACGGCGAACTTCCCCCGCGGGTGATTGGAATGNTCGGCGTTTGGTTTATTTCTCCTCTATAGTCAGTTGTTAACCAACAAGGAATACGAGATCTGGGTCATTTTTGCGGGATCTCTTGTTAGGTTCTCGTTGCGGGAGTTCAAGATTGTTAGCGGCTTGTTTTGTGGGAAGTATCCTCCCAAGGAGAAGAAGAAGAAGATCAACTCCTCCGGTAAAAAGGTCTCATATTTTGAAACTTTGTTTAAAACTGATGGTGATGTATCCGTGGAGAGAGTCCTCTACATGTTGCAGCAGAAGCAACCGAGAGACAGAGAAACGAGGCTCAGACTAGCATCTTTGGTGCTTGTAGATGGTACTCTCCTTCCAACCACTCACTATCCTAAATGCAAGATAGTTCCTGAACATGC
>OVBI01002894.1:0-15986 GCA_900406495.1 Sisymbrium altissimum
TGTTTTTTGAATGTCCCCCAGCAATTCAAACTTGGGCTCTATCTATGGTACAGTCAAACCCAAATAATTTCCCTATGGCGTATATTTTTGCAAATTTAGATTTTCTCTTCTGGAGGATTCCAAGAGATGGTCCAGATAGTTATTATCCATGGATTTTATGGTATATATAGAAGAGTCGGAATGATAAAATTTATAACAATAAAGTTTGGTCACCACATGATATTTTAAGAATAGCAGAAACAGAAGGTAGGTCATGGTTGGAAGCCCAAATGGTAGAAGAAAAAACTCATGTACGGGACGTAATTCCCCCAAAAGTAGCCGTAAACAAAGTCGGGTGGTGGTGTCATGTGGATGGGGCATGGAAAGATCCAGAGTCTTTTTCAGGAAATGGATGGGTATGCAGTAAAGAAAGTATAATGGAAAGTCTATTTGGCTCACGTAATCTAGACTCCAGTCTTTCCCCTTTACATACGGAATTGGAGGTTTTACTTTAGGCAATGGAATGTGTAGTGAATTTCCACCGTCATGTCACTTTTGCGACAGATAGTTCGGAAGTGGTGAAGATGATTTCTAACCCGAAGGACTGGCCAGCTTTCTCTCAATATCTAGAAGCGTTTGAAGATTGGAAACAATGCTACGAGACGTTCAAACTAGAACTTGTTCCACGCACGCAAAATCAAAAGGCGAATAGTTTAGCACGAGGTGCAAGACTTCATCCTACAGCGATGACCTACATCGATTCAGTTTTTCCAGTTTGGTTTTCTCATTTATCTTAGGTTTTGTTTTATTTTTGTTGACAAAAATAAAAACAAAAAAAAAAAATTCATCTATTATATTTGTTAGAATTTAAATGTTTTTTCTTATAAAGAGAACAATAAATATTTTTACTTGTTGTTTTATTTTTAAACGAATTTGACAAATAGAATAAAAAATAGAGTAATGACTGAAACTGAATCTGAAATGTGTGTTTTTACATCACGATAATACTTATTTATATATGAAACAAATTGACACAAATGAAGAGTTGTAATTATTTCCCAAAATACATGTAAATGAAGAGTTGTAAATAATCACAAACAAATATTAATCTAGAAATACATTTTTAACTTAATTAAAATAACAAACATAAACTCAATTACGATCGATATTCTTTCTTAATTGAATTTTGGTATACTTCAAACTTCCTCTTTAGCTCTTCAGATATTGGAACTCAAACTTCATGCCAATGATATTTTTATTCTCACCTTTTATACGTAGCCAATTTTTTATTCTTCTGTGTCATCTTTATATCTTCACTTATGACAACTTTTCAAACTGTAATCTCAAATGTTTCATCATAAAATTGTGGTTCCTCCGAAAAAAATATGCTTCTAGAATATAAGCTGAATCTTCACATTCCATTTGTAAAATATCTTTTTACTTCATCTTCAAATGTTACCATCTCTTAACATTTATTCACATATGATTTTGCTTTTTTCAGGACAAAAATTTCAATTGATTTGAAAAAATTTATGTATCATTTTTAACTTCATAATCTTATTTTCCTTAGAATTTGAGATTATGCATGATTTAATCTAGAATTACGCTTTTAATTTAATTAAAATAATAAATATAAAATCAGTTACGACCAACAATATTCTTACAGATAAAATTCAACTACCTGAAATTATGATGAATAACTCTGTGAAGAATAATTTCAAGATGCAGTTCTCTCTACAATATACGATACCACAGCGAAGGACTATACTTGCAATATTCTAAAATTTCTATAACTATGCATAATATTTTTTTTCAAAGTCAAACCCTATATAGTTAATGTAGAAAAGTATAAACTCTTGACCATTAGGTAAAAAGGCTTCCATCTTTTTTTATTTACGCAATAATGCAATTATTGAATTTTATGAAATATATTTTTTAGGGGTTTTTCTTTTTTCTATGGGACAGATTTTCTGTAAAATGGACAAAAATGTTAAAATTAGAAAAAACATATATATTAGGGATGTTTTCTGATGACTCTCTCAAATGCTTAGAGAACAGAATAAAATGTATACCATAAGAACAAAATGTTAGTAACCGGAAAAAAAAGAGAGTCTAAAAATAGGGGAAAAAATAGTATTAAGGTTGCACAATTAAACTCTAAAGAAGTAGATTTTAAATTTGGCTTTTTGAGGTTATGTGAGTGAAAAAATAAATTAATAAAATAGAAAAAAAAGAGAAAACTAAAGAGTTTCCAATTAAAGATTGACCGATAATCTGAGAGCGGTTGAAAAATAAAACGAAATATTTTGAAACTCGGTAAAAGGAAAAGAGAAGAGAAAATGGAGTATTTAAATAAGAATAATCAAGTATCTTAATTGAAAATATATATAAAAAAAAAAAAACTTTTTGTTAAAAGAAAGGTTATGGGGGGCTTATTGTATAATGCATTTGAGAGAATTTTTGGATTTGTTTAAATCTCTTTTTGTTGGATCTAGTATTTATAAAAACTATTATAAATCCAAGATTATTGTATTAGTATTTATGAAACCTATTTTAAATCCATGCTTATTGTATTTAGTATTTATAAAATCTCTTTTAAATTCTCCTTTATTGAAAAACAAGGATTTGATTAGTAAAATACACAAAAGTTATTTTTAAAAATCTGAGAAATGATTTCTAGTTAAAATTTAGTAGATAAAGAATACCACCTCATGAGATGGTATTTGAAAAAATTGAACTATTTTATTGTTAAACCTAGAAAAAAAAAATAACAACTGAAAAATAAAACAAAACAACGATTCTTCTTCTTTCTCGTCTCTTCCATCTCTCTTCCTCATCCTTCTCACTGTAAAGGCAGATTCTAGATGAAGAAGGGATTGCTAATGTTAAGACACTAAATTCAACATGAGGAAAGTGACAAAAGAGTAGTATTGTGTATTTACAAAAGTCACAAAACTTTAGACAGTGAAGATATGATACCAATTGTGGGATTCAACATGAGGAAAGTCACAAAAAGAAACGTTACCATAAAGATTTGGGATCTTGGAGGCCAACGAAGGTTTCGTACTATGTAGGAGCGTTATTGTCGTGGAGTTTTCGCCATTGTGTATATCCTTTAAAAGCTTTTTTTTTATATCTTTGAAGATCTTTCTATGTTACTGTTTGATAGAAAAATCTTATGTGTTTTGTTGTTTATGGTAAATATTGCAGATATGTGATTGATGCTGCAGATCGAGATAGTGTACCGATATCAAAAAGTGAGTTGCATGATCTATTGAGAAAACTGTATTTAAACGGCATTCCTCTTTTGATCCTTGGCAACAAGATTGATAAGTCTGAAGCTATCTCTAAGAAAGCTTTGGTTGATCAACTATAAGTTTTCTTGGAAACTCATCATCCATTGAGACCGATCTGAATTCGAGAATGATTCTGGTTTGTTTTTGTTCTGATGCAGAGGGCTTGAGTCTGTAGCAGACAAAGAGGTTTGTTGTTACATGATCTCGTGTAAAGACTCTATAAACATTAATGCTGTCATCGATTGGCCCATTAAGCACTCTAGAACAGCTACATAAGCAACGGATACAATGAGCTCATCAGTTTCATTGGGTTAAAGAGGAGGAGGAGACAAGCTTTGTGTGTGGCTTCTTGATGTAAATTATAGTTTGTGTATAAATTCAACAACAAGAGTCTCGATCACAAACACCAAATCAGCTGGTAACTGGTTCACTTGCTCATTCTGGCAAGGAAGCCTTTGAGGATACAATTTAATACGGAGATAGGAGGCGATGATTGCTGATGAGAACATAACTTTTTGTAATATTTTGAGATATAAAATAATTTTTGTTTACCAATTCTGAGGGATCTATTCTGTTCTTTTAGGTATAATGGCATTGACGCAATATTAGTTTGTTGTATATCCTGATCATCTCAATTCTTTTTTCTATGTTATTTGATCCTGGAAATGTCTCGTACATTTATTTATCCTGATCATAGCATTTTACCAAAAAAAAAAAAGAAAAAAAAAATTGTTTGTTTTAATTTTGTTTTTCAGATATCTTAAGATTCTTTCAAATCACCTAATTTTTGTAATAAGTATTTGTTTAAATTCCAAATCTAAATCCACAAATAACCTAATAGAATTTGCTCAAATCCCAAATCTTAAAAAATATATTTTGGATTTGTATAAATCCAAATCCTCTCAAATTCATGATTCAATAAACCCCTCTATATTTATAGAATGTAACTATAAATTCAGATACTGGAACTGATCTTCAGATACTGGATCAAGTTTCAGATTATTGAATGATTTGAAATAATATAATATAATTGTATTATAATATATATTCATATGTCTATTGATAATTTTGTATTATAATTTACTTTTGAAATAATATAATTTATTTTATTAATTTTTATTAAATACACAAAAAACCTAGAATTTCAAAATATATAAACTAATTACCATTCAATATTTTAAAATAATATAAAATCTACACCAATAATTAAAATAAAATTAAAAAAAAAACTTGAAAACACAACAAACATTCAAGACCACAGTTTTCATTCGGTTGGTGAGATCACAGATCACTAAATGTAGTCAGAAAGACAAAACACGTTAATCACTCGGAGTCTCTTAATAAATTCAAATTAAATATGGCTTTTTATTTTAAAATGTCAAAGTAACTCCCAATTTATCATCCATCTCGATGCTTCCGCAAGAAATCATGTTCTTTTCAACAGAAAAAGTCTTTATATTGACTCTCCACCTTTATCATTCTCTTTCTTTTATGTCTACCAAACAGATACCATAAGTCGATAATAAACTGTCTCTCTCTCTCTCTCTCATGGAATCAACGAAGAAGCAAGTCTCGTTGGAGGTACTTCCATGGTTAGTTGTTCACACCGACGGAACGTTAGAGAGACTAGCTGGAACCGAGGTTTGTCCACCCGGTTTAGACCCAGAAACCGGTGTATTATCCAAAGATATCATCATCGATTCCAAAACCGGTTTGTCTGCCCGTATCTACAGACCGGAGTCGATTCAGACCGGCCAGAAACTTCCTCTCGTGCTCTATTTCCACGGCGGCGCATTTCTCATCGCCTCCTCCTCCTTACCCAATTACCACATCAGCGTTAACAAACTCGTCTCTCAAGCTAACATCATCGCTGTCTCGGTTGATTACAGGTAAATAAATCCGGTTTAAGTTGACTTATTGAACTCTCTTTTGCTAAGTTCAGTCCGGTTAAGCAAGACTTGCATGTGACTAGACCTACAATAGTTCTGTTTCTTTTTTCATCGGTTTTAAAATTTTTTTGTCGGTTTACTATAAAGTGCTTCATATGGAACCAATTGTAAGTCGGTTTTTGTTTTTTTGTTTTGGTCTTAAGAAGTCG
This sequence comes from Sisymbrium altissimum, assembly GCA_900406495.1. Taxonomy (NCBI): domain Eukaryota; kingdom Viridiplantae; phylum Streptophyta; class Magnoliopsida; order Brassicales; family Brassicaceae; genus Sisymbrium; species Sisymbrium altissimum. The sequence goes on from OVBI01002894.1 coordinate 5,374, forward strand.
GTTTTTGTTTTGTTTCGGTTGATGTCGTTTTGTTTCGTTCTATTTGGTTCGGTTCAGTTTTTGATAAGAAAAAAAAAATTAAAATTAGAAACAAATAGTGATATCACTGACATGTATGAATAATTAGTTGGTCTGATTATATTTATTTTGACAACTGAAAATAAACTTTGGTTTATTCAATTTATTTTGGTTCAGTTTGGAATTTTGAAATGGTTAAGCCAAAAGGTTTACAGACAATTTCGGTTTGATTCGGTTTAGTTTTTTTCATTTACGTTATTCGTTACCTTTTGAATAATTTGGACAGACTAGCACCAGAACATCCACTTCCTACAGTGTACGAAGACTCATGGAACGCGTTACGTGGGATCCAAGCAGGAACCGAGCCATGGATCAACGACTACTCCGACTTCGACCGTTTCTTCCTAGCCGGTGACAGTGCCGGAGCTAACATCTCGCACCACCTCTCCTTCCGAGCCAAACAATCAGACCACACCATGAAAGTCAAAGGCATCGTAATGATCCACCCTTACTTCTGGGGAACACAACCGATAGGTTTCGAGGTCACTGACGAAGCGAGGAAACAAATGGTTGACGGATGGTGGCAATTCGTGTGTCCATCCGATAAAGGATCCGATGACCCGTGGATCAATCCGTTTGCGGACGGGTCACCTGATCTTGAAGGGTTAGGGTGTGAGAGAGTGATGATTACGGTGGCGGAGAAAGATATATTGAGTGAGAGAGGAAAGATGTATTACGAGAGGTTAGTGAAGAGCAAATGGAGAGGCAAAGCGGAGATTATGGAGACGAAAGGGAAAGATCATGTGTTTCATATATTCGAGCCTGATTGTGATGAAGCTAAGGAGGTGGTACAACGCTTGGCTTTGTTTATAAACCAAGACGAAGTTTGAAATTTGTTTTAGTTGATGGCTTTTGAAATGTTTGCACCTTTGTTAATAATGTTGTTATGCTCTCTTTAAATTTTAGTTCTCCCTAAGAATTAAGGTTGAAAGGCAGCATATGGTTTTGGGTTGTATGTAAGCTTTCTGATTAGTACACTGTTGTGAAATTTGCACAGAGATTCGTACTTTGTTTAGAGCTTTTAATAGGGAATTTAGTATTAAATGTGATATGTTTTCTCTGATCGAATATAGATAATTTGTTTGTTAATTGGACTTAGGAATATAGATGATTCAACTCGATTATGTGTGTATGCTAAATAGTAAAGTTAATTTATATTTTACATAAATATAAATATAAATATACATATATATAGATATACATTAGATGAGTTAGAGGTTATGGAGTAGTGAGTTAGATTCTGGGAGTATTTGTTGTTTTGTAGGAGAGGCGGTGCCGGCAGCTTAGTTGATCTGCTGTCCGGTGCTTTCAGAGATCGATAAATCGTCTCCGGGCGGTGCCGTTGGACACTGATTCCATGCAGACCTCTGGGAGAGAGGGTGACGTCGGTCACTTAAACCGTCAGTAAGGCATTGGCTGTTGAGTGGATATTTTAGGTGCCGTGGTTGTTCACGTTTAGTCTATTTTTCGTATTTAGAGTTTCTGGCTAATACCGTGATTTGTGGTTGGCTTCCCAACCTCACTGAGTGACTTCCCAGTTGCTCATCCCTCTTCCTTTCCATTTCAGGTGAGACCGACGAGTAGATGAACAGATGGTGGATTGGGTGCTTCGAGGTGTTTTATCGCATTTTTATATTTTATTAATTTATTATTTTTAAACATTCAGTTATTTATTTCTTTTCGACTTGTTGGATTTATCGAAGTGGTGGACTTTTATCGTTTATTTTATTTAATAAAGAAGCAGTTATTTATTTTGAGATATTTGATTTGGATGTTCCGGTTGGTGGTACGCCGTTCTCGAGAGAGAATGTATGTTTTTAGGTTGTATGTAAGCTTTCTGATTAGTACATTGTTGTGAAATTTGCAAGAGAAAAATAACTAAGATCAATAACTAAGATCGAAACTTTAGAGAGCTAAACAAAATTGAAGCCAAATACCACTTTATTTATAACTTTTTTAATAATGTTTACAAAACTTTAAAAGATCATCATCCAAAAAATTAATACACATAAAAAAAGAAAAATAGAAAATATTTTGTTTCCCTTGACTTGACTTGTTAAACCATAGAATCACCTGCATCAATAAGAACCCTTCTAAAGATCTAAAAAGAAAAAAAAAAATATTAATATTTTTATATAATTTGAATATATAATTAAAACTTTATTTTTAAAGTAAAAATTAGACCAATACAAATGAGATAAGTGTAGAATAGAGTTTTATGAGTATTTCAAATGAAAACTTTTAAGAATCCCTTTTTATTCTCTCTTTTCCTTTTCAATTATTTTTTTTTATAAAAAAATCTTTCTAATTCATTAGATATTTTTACTAGAATTCCTTCATGGAAATACTCTAAATCTAGAACTCGGAGTAACCTAAGAAAAAATAGATCGATTTTAAATATATCAAAAAAAGAAAATGAAGAATCTAAAAGATCAATTATAAAAACACCTTCATTGGGGGCTTCTAGCATGAAGTTTTTATAATTAAAAAAAAAAAGTTTAACAGAAATTATGGGGAGAAGATGAATATTTTTCCAAATGAGAATTTTTTAGATATTTTTAGAAACCCATGAGATATCCATTTTCGAATGTCTCAATACAAATGGAACAATTTTCTTTTCTTAATTAAAAATAAATTAAATACTAATTGATATTTATTTAGAACATCTTAAGATATCTTAAAGATAGAAATGTTCTAAGTAAATTAATTAGAAAAAAAAAGAATCAATATCAACATTACTAACAAAGTATAGCATGAAGCCGAATAAAAGTCGTCTTAACCTAAAGATAAACATTCAAATACCAAAAATCATTCGCTTGAGATTCAGATAAAGATTTGAATAATTAGAATAAAAACCTGAGATGGAATATTCACCGTCTTGCATTGAGGATTCGAGGAGTTGGACTAACCTTTGTCAATTTCAAATTGAACTTAAAAAGAATGAAAAAAAAAAATACAAATGATTCATCAATTTCAATTTAGGAAGAAAAGCGAAAGAAGTAAACGGTCTACAAGGCACATGAAACAGAAAGAAAAAAATACCGTATCTTAAAACATCCAAATAAATTCATACAGCTTCCGCTTATCTTCAAGGTGTTGCTCCTCAAGCCATTTGATTTGTGATTCGTTGATTATTGGGGGTTTTATCTTTTTGTAACAGAATTATTTGTAAAGGGAATATTACCATACCTATGGATCTTATTGTAATTACTAAATTGTATAGAATACCCTACTTGTATTCGTGTATATAACGGCAGTACGTCTCTAATAAAGGATTTTATTCAGCCTAATATCTATATGGTATCAGAGCAGGAAAAGACCTAAAACTTAGCCGTCACCCTAGTTTTTGAATTTCTCTCTTCTTTGCGTTTCTTTTCTTTCAATGGCAGGCTCCTCTTCTCCAGCTTCTTCCACCGAAACCATCAACGTTTCTGAATCTACCACTCTTCTCAATGTTAACATGACCAATGTTACCAAACTCACTGAATCCAATTTTCTTATGTGGAGTAGGCAAGTTCATGCACTACTCGATGGCTATGATTTTGCTGGTTATGTTGATGGTTCTGTCGTGATCCCTGCTGCAACACAAACAACTCCTACTGGAACTGTTCCAAATCCGGTCTACACTATCTGGAAGAGACAAGACAAACTGATTTATAGTGCACTCCTGGGCGCGATCTCCACCTCCCTCCAACCTCTCTTGTCCACAGCAACAACATCTGCAGAGATCTGGCACACCCTTTCCTCCACCTTTGCGAAGCCTAGTCGTGGTCACATTAAGCAATTGCGTCAACAACTCAAACGCTGGACTAAAGGTGACAAATCCATCAATGAATACTACCAGGGATTCACCACATGATTTGATCAAATTGCCTTGCTCGGCAAGGCTATTGATAGCGAAGATCAGATCGAGTTTCTTCTTGAGGGTCTTCCCGAAGAGTACAAATCGTTGGTTGATCAGATTGAAGGCCGAGATCTTCCTCCGTCTCTCACTGAAATTCATGAAAAGCTTCTTAATCATGAAGCAAAGCTCCAGGCGTCCTCCCCTGCTCCGTCATCTGCTCCTGCATCAGCTCATGTTGCGACCTATAAAGGCAACAATCAACGCCACAGCAACAATAATCGTGGCGGCTTTCAAGGTAAACAAACGTGGCAACAACGTCAATTTTCACCACGACCCTCTCAAAATACTCCTCGTGGATATCAAGGTCGCTGTCAGATCTGTGGCATCTATGGCCACAGTGCTCGTCGTTGTCCTCAAATGCCAAATTCATTTGGTGTTCTTCCTACTCCGGTGCCATCTGCTACACCATGGCAGCCACGAGCCAATTTTGCGGGAGCCTCACCTTATAATCCAAACCCATGGCTCTTTGACAGTGGAGCCACATATCACCTCACCTCCGATCTAAATAATCTCTCTCTACATCAACCTTACACTGGTGGTGAAGAAGTTGTGATTGCAGATGGCTTGAGTATCCCGATATCACACACTGGTTCTGCATCTATCTCTCTTCCCTCATGCTCTCTAGTTCTCAAAGATGTTTTATGTGTACCACATGCTAGCAAGAACCTAATCTCCGTTCATCGTCTTTGTAATACTAATCAAGTGTCTGTTGAATTCTTTCCTGCACATTTTCAGGTGAAGGATCTCAGCACGGGGGTCCGGTTACTCCAAGGCCGCGCGAGGAATGACCTCTATGAGTGGCCTGCCTTATCCACATCTCCAACAGCTCTTTTTACCTCCCCAGAACTAAAGACATCAGTCTCTCAATGGCATGCCCGTTTGGGACATCCATCTCTCTCAATTTTAAAAACGCTTGTTTCGAATTTTTCTTTGCCTTGTTCTACTTCTTTTTCAAGTACTGCTCCTTGCAATGATTGTCTTCTTAATAAAACTCATCAACTTCCTTTTGGTCAAAGCTCCATTGTTTCTACTAAACCTTTACAATACCTGTTCACAGATGTTTGACAATCTCCGGTGTTATCTGCTCACAACTATAAATATTATCTCTTGATTGTTGATCATTATACTCGCTACACTTGGCTCTTTCCACTCAAAGCTAAATCAGAAGTCCAACAAATTTTCATTCAGTTCCGAGCCCTGGTTGAGAAGCGTTTTGACACACCAATTCAAACACTTTATTCCGACAATGAAGGTGAGTTTCTTGCTCTTCACTCCTATCTGTCTCTTAATGGTATTTCTCATCTCACAACTCCTCCTCATATGCCTCAACACAATGGGATTTCTGAAAGGAAACATAGACATGTTGTCGAAACAGGCCTCTCTCTTCTTTCCCACGCTCATATACCACTCAAACACTGGCCGTATGCCTTTGCGACGGCTGTCTTTCTTATAAACAGATTACCCACCCCTATTTTTTTAAATCAGTCTCCATATCACAAATTATTCAATCACCTCCCAAACTATACAAAACTTAGAACTTTTGGATGTCTCTGTTTCCCTTGGCTTCGCCCTTATGCTCCAAATAAACTCCAAGATCGCTCCTTGCCGTGTGTCTTTATTGGCTATAGTCTCACACAGAGTGCTTATCAGTGTCTCCATCTTCCATCGGATCGAATTTATGTCTCTCGACATGTCCAATTTAATAAGACTGAGTTCCCCTTCCAAACCCAACAACAACAATCTTCTGTTTCCATCACTGAAATTCCGATGCCTTCTCCTTCCATTTTACCCTTTACCACTGTCCCTACAGGCGGATCACTTGTAAGGTCTTCATCGTCGACTACGGGGTCCTCACCTCCGAGCTCAGACTCTTTACCCACTGTGTACCCGACTTCTCCGGATCCTGATACAGAGACAAGGAATGAAAATGACGAGAGAGCAGAGCCAACACCTCAGCCCAATCCATCTTCAGAAAAACCAATCTTGCCCACTACTTCTCGTGCTTTGACGGTGCCACAGCCAGCATCACAGTCACAGCCACAACCTCGTCACCCTATGGTCACGCGTGCCAGGAACAACATCTCCAAACCACGAAAACATCTCTATAATGTTCAACTACAGCAAGATCCACACTGGATTCCTACAACTTGGCAACAAGCGATCAAAGACCCTCGATGGAGAGCCGCCATGAGTGCAGAATTCAATTCCACAGTCCGTGAACATACTTGGGATCTTGTTAAAGCGTCTGAACAGATGAATGTGCTTGGGTGTCACTGGGTTTTCACAATAAAATATCATCCAGATGGTACAATTGACAGATATAAGGCGCGACTCGTAGCTAAGGGCTTCCATCAACAACATGGCGTCGACTTCAATGATACCTTCAGCCCGGTAATAAAATCAACTACCATTCGTATTGTCCTTGGTCTGGCTGTGGATTGTGATTGGCCTGTGCGCCAATTAGATGTCAATAATGCCTTCTTGCAGGGTCACCTCAACGAAGAAGTCTTCATGTGTCAACCTCCGGGTTTCACAGATACGTCTAATCCTTCTCATGTCTGCAAGCTTCGAAAGGCAATATATGGACTGAAACAGGCTCCCCGTGCCTGGTATTCTGAGTTACGAACTTTTCTCGAGTCCACTGGTTTCCGAAACTCCGTGTCTGATACTTCTCTGTTCATCCTCAAACATGGAAAGGACTATGTCTATCTCCTGGTCTATGTTGATGACATTCTGGTCACAGGAACAAGTCCCGTTCTGGTTCAGCGTGTCATTCAAGCTCTTGCTAGTAAGTTTTCGATCAAAGACATGGGTCATTTAAGCTATTTCCTTGGAATAGAAGCTATTCGCACACCTCAAGGACTCCACCTGATGCAGCGTAAGTATGTCACTGATCTACTCACGGGTACTGATATGTTACATGCGAAACCTGTTGCTACTCCACTGCCCTCTTCGCCAAAGCTGACCCTGCAATCAGGTTCTGTTCTCTCTGATCCCCATCAATATCGTAGGGTTGTTGGAAGCCTCCAGTATCTTGCGCTTACGAGACCTGACATCTCCTATGCTGTGAATCGTCTATCTCAATTTATGCACCAACCCACAACCGAACACTGGAATGCTGTCAAAAGGGTTCTTCGGTATCTCTCAGGAACACTCACCCATGGTATCTTTCTTCGAAAACAGAAACAAACACCTACACTCCATGCTTTCTCGGATGCGGATTGGGCTGGAGATTCAGATGATTATGTCTCTACAAATGGTTATGTGGTGTATCGTGGCAACCAACCTATATCATGGTCATCTAAAAAGCAACACGGGGTGGCAAGATCATCCACTGAAGCTGAATATCGAGCCGTTGCTAACACCTCCTCTGAACTCCGGTGGATTTGTTCACTTATGACAGAACTTGGAGTCTCCCTGCCTTCAACACCGACGGTCTACTGTGATAACATCGGTGCCACCTACCTGTGCGCAAATCCGGTATTCCACTCTCGAATGAAGCACATTGCGATTGACTATCACTTCGTGAGAAGACAAATACAAGATGGCATTCTCCGAGTCATTCATGTACCCACTCAAGATCAGCTTGCCGATGGTCTCACCAAGCTTTTACCTCGACAGCAGTTCCAGTTACTGAGGTCCAAGATTGGAGTTACCCATGTACCTCCATCTTGAGGGGGCGTGTAAAGGGAATATTACCATACCTATGGATCTTATTGTAATTACTAAACTGTATCGAATACCCTACTTGTATTCGTGTATATAACGGCAGTACATATCTAATAAAGGATTTTATTCAGCCTAATATCTATATTACTTATGATATATATACATACCCTAATATAACGACGACCTTTTTTATGGTTTCCCACTCTCTTTTTTCTTATAATAGTTCCACACACATTTCAGTTAACTAATATTTCCAGTTTTACGAGTGGTAGATATATTCTAGGTACGTTTTCAATGTTTTCTCCCCGGTAAAAGAAAATCAATAAACCAAAGCTTGGTTGTATAATTACATAGTTGAATACATTGATGACGAGATCATATATAATCATAAAAAGCAAAGAGTAGGCCATGGACTAGAGAACCTAGCATGTATAGTACTTTCGGGGACAAGCCATAGTGGAAGGTGATCCATCGATCTTACGCATGAATGCTACTGCTCAGCTTGATTTGAAAGTCTGATATGCATTTACACTCTCATGTTCTTTCTAGTTAGATATCAACAACATTTTCGATTCCAATACTCTCATGTCCTAAATTTCTGTGGGAAAATAATAGAATAATTATTGAAATCAGCAATTATTTTATGTTGAATATATTTAAGTACATACTCGTGAAAAATGATAGAAGAATTTAGCAATTTTTGTAGAATAATATACGAATTAATTACATTTTTTGTTTTTACCCTAGGTATTGCGTCTTGTCTCCTGACAAAATGCTCGTATTGATTTGAAAGTTCGATATGTTATGACTTAAACCCGACTCGGATTATAAAATAAGTGATTAAATTCAATAAATAAAAGAGACACACAGTTTTTAGTGGCTCATTCTCATGAAAATTATGTCCAGTTTTAAGCTTTCTCTCTCTTTTTTTTTTCTTTTTAAACGAAACAGTGAGCGAGAAAGATTAAATTAAACGATGAAAAAAGACTTATGAAAAATACCTAAAATATTTCAAAATATCCTTGATGAAAACATGTGCTTACGTATGCAGCTCGTCCTAAAATCAAAGATAGGATCCAAAAGATTTGCCTTCACAAGTCAACACTATGATATGCATTTATATTCTCCTCATGTTTGTCATAGTAAGCCCCAATAATCGTTTTTCTTGTCGACAACCCAGAGGAATCTTTGCATACTATCTGGCCGTGATCAGCTTTTTTCCTCAATCTACTGTAGATGTGGACGAAAAAAATGAGCGTGTAAATGCATGGGCCATGTATACATAAGTGAGCAGACATGCGAAGTTGGAAACATATGGAAGTATGAATCACCTGGATTACATTATATACTCAGACATCATAAAACATCATCATTCCCCCATTGAAGTAAATTTTCCTCACATTGAAGACAATGCTAAGCAATGAAAGCTTCTTCCCTTTAATTACCTTTATAAATACCAAATATCCCATTCCTCTTGTTTCCATCTTATGTTCTTGTATCTAACATAAATATTTTTCTTTTTTTTTCCTTTTGTTTTTTACCCATTCCTTATATTTTCTCGATTTTGTCTGTGACTCATGGGAATGTCGAACAAGTCTGTTTCTACATGTATTTTTTTCCTTGGATTGGCTGTTTTGCATGGAATTCAGAATACAGAAGAGAGGCACTTGAAAACTACTTCGTTAGAGTTTGAGCGAGCTTATAAGAAACCTGAGGCTGAGAATACTAGCATTGTGGTCACATATACACGACGTAGTGTTCTTCGAAAGGCTGTCATCACCCACCCCACAGACTTTAGGCCTACAAATCCCGGCAACAGCCCAGGCGTTGGACACTCTCACGGACGACATTGATTTGCGTATTATATCATACGTCACACACAATCTATATCTTATAGAAATTATATATATATATATATTTCGTGTAGGCTTGTCTTCTAGTTCTAAAGGGATGTTTAAACATCACTTTAGCATTTCATGTTTTGACAGTGATCATCATATCTTTATCGTGGGTTTGTTCCGCTGTCACGTTTGTAAGATTATATAATGAATAAATCGCTTTGAAAAATATTTACATAAATGATAGGTCTTTTGCTAAGCTGGCCACAAGCGCTAATTGTTCAATGGATTTCAGTGAGTATAAACCTCAATGAAAAGCATATATAGAAAATGTTGGACCTGAAATCTGCAATTATTACGTTTTGCTTTCGGGTAGTCGTTAAGCATATATAAGAATTCACATAAGAGAGTTCAAAGTTTACAAAAATGTTATGGACACATGTGAAAGTGCAGAAGTTGTTGGAACATGGAAATTTGATTCTGACACGGCACAGAATGTTGGGATAAATATAACGAAGTTGTTTATCAAGACTTAAGCAAGCAAAGACGTGAAGTAAAAAGGTATTTTTGGAGAAGATCTATGTAAATATAATATGTGGTCGTTTTATTGAAGTGGGTATATTCTTTTTGCGTCTTGGTTGAGTCTAGGGTAATATTCTTCATATGTATATATATAGGTATGATCTACTAAAGAAGTTAATTTCTGTTCAAAAGTCAGCCAAAAATAGAGAGCTAAAGTCACGTAATGAGTTTAATGGACTTTTTGTCAATTGGTCATGAAGTTGGTGTATATATATAGAGTTGGATCAAATGAAAGTCCGGAAAAGTTACTAAAAGCTTATTGAATAAGTCCATTATCAAGCCCATTAAAACTCTAACAACGATTCTTTTCTTTTTTTTTGGGTCAAATCTCTAATAAAGACTCAAGATTCAGTTTTCCTATTAAAAATGTCTGTTCAGAGACTTCTATGACTAAGGGCTTGACTGGTTTAACCGCAGCGGCTGCGGTTGCGGTTGTGAGAGTTTGCGGAAACGGACGGTTGCGGTTTTAAGCGTTATTAAACGATTCATATGATTGGTACTGCGGTTAAAAACTGATGCGTTTGCGGGAGAATTATGACTGG
>OVBI01002895.1:0-15983 GCA_900406495.1 Sisymbrium altissimum
TAGTATCCACACCCTTTCATCTCCTTGGCCCTGACCCTCCAATCACAACGATCATCTGGACAGTCAAGCACGAAATAATCCAACTTTGTCCGTGTTTGTTTAAAGTGGAATTGGTGTTTGATGGCATAAATAGCTAAAGGTATTTGACAATCTTCTTTGTTTGCATACACCTTCCCAACATAGATTTTCTCATCCCCATTGTCCACATCCAAGTCTGGGATATCAGCAGATTCGTATGTTGTATCATCAAACAATGGAGGAATGTCGAACTCCTCGTCGTCGATGTCGTCAAGATTCAGTGGATGTGTTCGAGATCTGTCCATATCTGGGCGTCCACCGGATCTGTCCATATCTGGGCGTCCACCTGATCTGTCCATATCTGGGCGTCCACCGGATCCAAGAGAGGTGGATGGATGGGATTGCGAGTGTGTCTGCCCATCGTTGTTTACTTCTGGGTGGCTGTTCACATTGTTGCTTCCACTGCGGCCAGTCCAATCGGTTGTTCTGGTTTGAGGGTGTCGATCTATCGTTGGTCGTCCTTTGGATCCCTGCCACGCGCTCGGGTGGGCCTCTGGTTGAGTATCCTGTGGACGTGAACTGGATGCTTGTCCTGTAAAACTGGGGACCTCAGCTTTAATCCCATCGCTGCTTTCTCCTTCAATCACCCAATCATCGAATATGTCGTTGGAGATGGATTGATATAGACGCTGAACACCGCTTGTGTCTGATTTACCATCACCTTGTTCATCAGCGTTGAAAATAACATCAACAGCATTAGATCCCCCGTATTCAGCATCAATCAATGGTTTCCAGAACTCTGTATCATACCCTCGTGGTCTAACATCCATCTCATCAACGTCTTCTGCTGATCCAAAGTCAAGACCACCCAACGATTCGTCATCGTCTTCATCACTCCAACTTAATACTTTATTCTTCCCATTTTCTTTTTTCAGCTGATCCTCTATAACCTCTACTTGCCTGATAAAGTCAGCATCATCATCATCCAAGGCAAAAGGTTGAGTTTTGGATCCAGCTGTCGCAACATAACCCCCTTTCTCAGATTCGCATGGCTCGACCGTTTTGTCTCTCCGCTTCATCACTGGTGTGACATAACCTCCCTCAGCCTCAAATAGACAACTTGGTGTGCGTTTGGAAATTTCTTCAAACGTAACAAACAAGTTCATTGAGGAGTTCACCCTCATATGCCTGAAAAAGAACACAATTCCTCCGTCGTTCGTCAGCAGCACTGGCGGTGTCTTTATTCCCGTAACCAATTCTTTGGTATTCGGAGGCCAATAACTCAAGGAGACCCCAACACCTCCATCGTTTTCTCCATAAAACTCGTTCGCAACCCTTTTCTTCAAATCTTCTAACCGAATTCCTTCAGTCACAACAATAACTCTGGACAAACGCTGTTTATCCATAAGGAAAACCCACTCTCCATTTGGTTTACAGTTCCAATCTCCGCAAATGACCATAACATGGTCGGACATTTTCGACTGGATTAAAACAAAATCGAAGCTAAGGGTATCACAGCAAAGAAGCTGAAGCAACCAAATCCATATTTGAAAGAAAAGGCGAGGAGCCATGTACCTTCGACGTATCGCCAAGAACAGAGGTTTTCTAGACGACGATAAGCTGATTTTCCTCCCTTTTCTCTCAAATACAACGCCCCAATAAAGCTGATAATTTCGTAAATCTACCACAATTAATCGTGTCCATTCGTTTCATATATCATTTAATGAAAAAGCAACGGCTGTGATGTATTAGAAGTTAACCAAATTAGAACTGAATAGCAAAAGACTCTAAGACAATTGGAAGGGCAAATTCGGGTTGAAAGTGGTTTAAGATAGGCCCAAAGTGTGTCTAAGTGAATAAGTGTTCTTAGGTGTAATTAGTTAGTCAATAAATGCTCCACAGCGTAAATAACTCTTGTCATTACCTGCATCTGTGTAGTTGGGGACCCAAGGGCCTTAAGCATGAAAACATAATATAATATATATATATATATATATATTTTTTTTTTGTCACATAATATAATATATATTGAAATTAATTTTGTAATTTTAGTTTTTTTCTTGGCTCAAAATATTTTTTTTTTAACCCAAAGCATTCATTATACATAGTTTCTCAACTTCAAGTAAGGAGTACTGCCAAATTTGGCACTATCAAATAAAATGTAGAGACATAATTCAAAAAAAAAAAATGATTTCGAGATGATTTAATTGAATCTAAAGATTAATGAATGTTTTGCTAAAAACAGTTGAATGCTTATTTCTTACAACTGTATCTACAAGCTCTTTCAAATAAATTTTATAAATGGTATTTTTGGTATTCAAAGTTTACATTGATAATAATGATTCATCTAAATACTTTTTTACTTTTGTTTTCAATTGTTTCAATTTTGTAATGCTTCGTCTATTATCCATAAAAAAAATCTATTTTTATTCTTTAAAACCCATTTAAATTTGATTTTTTGTTGACAAAAAACAAAATTTGATTTATAGTTACTTGTTTTAAGAAAGTTTAAATATTTTAACTTAAAAATAATAATCTCATGTAGATTTAGGTATGTATAATGTAAATTTATTAGATAAGGCATACACTATAGTAATAGTATCTATGTATATTTGTAACTAACTGACTAGTAATTTAAAAATATAATTTTCTAATTCAACATGTGTTTTTAAAAAAAAAATGAATAATTATAATCACAGAAAACTGAAATTTAAATTTATAGTTATACTAAAATTATATTTTAACGCATAAATATCATGACAGTTTAACTGAACAATAGTATGAGTGATGTGGGTGATAGTAAATATATATATATGTATGTTTCTTTAGCAATTGTATACATGGTTGTGTGTTTATTTGATAAACGAAGTATATATGTTTGGTGTTCAAATAAACAGATGAATTAGTTGTATATTTTATTGTATCAAAGATATGAATCCAAAAAAATTGATGAAGAGGGTTAAAGAGAAGATAAAAAAAATTATGACGCTAAAGAAAAACTAAAAATAAATATACAATCAATATATATATATATATACTAATTTAGATATTTAAATTTTTTTAGTTCAATATCTATTTTCAACAATTCAAATCATTCATTACACAGTTTATCAACCTCAACTAAAGAGTATTGTCAATATGCCACTATCAAATCTAACTTACACTTATAATTCAAAAAAGAAAAATTTTACTTTCTGTCCAATTAACTATTTATTTCATTCTTTTGGTTGGAACATAATTTTAAATGATATAATCAAATAAATAATTGGTGAAGATTTTTTTTAAAAAGAGCTGAATGAGCACCAAATATCATTACTTGCAACTGCATCTACAAGTTCCTTTGAATATGTCTCATAAATGATATTTTGGTATCCTTAATTTAAGGTGACAATAATGGTTTATCTTAATATTTTGACTTTCGTCTAAATCAATCTTTTTAGTTTTGGAATTCTTCTTTTCCTATCCATAAATCTTTACTCTTGTTATTTGAAACTCATCTTAATGTTATTCATATACATTTGTTTCAAATAAATTTAAATAATTTCAACATATAGTAAATGATAACTTTAGATAAATTTAGGTATCTATAATCATTAATCTATCAGAAGATATATATCGTAGTGTTAGTTTGTATATTTTAAACTTATCAAACTAGCTAGGACTACCTGTTTGTACTAATCTTGTTTTTAAAATATTATCACGTATTTTTAAAAAAAATTTGAATAGTTGTAACCATATTAAGAAATGAATCTTAATTTTATTATAATTTTGACATATACCTTATGCTATATATGTTTTAGTCAATTCATTAAATATTATATAAAAAATAGACATTCGAAAATTTATCATATAATTTTATATTTTTTCAGTATTTGAAACTAAATATTGATAATATTTCAAGTTTATTAATTTAGTTTTACTAAGAAAATGCTTTATACTTTAAACATGATATTATCAACAGTTAATCTATGATATTATAAGAAATTATGGATTAAAATATTAGATTTCTAAAATTTATTAAACAAAATATTGAAAAGGCTAATAAGTTTAAACAGAAAGAACAGACACTTAAATAGTATTTAAGATAAAACTACGAAGTGCGAATATCTTATGTATTTGAGATTAATATCAATTTAGTTACCGAAATTTAGTTGAATTCATTTTTAAATGGCATTGCCAAACAAAAACAAATGTCAAGTATATGTAACTGGAAACTCACCACACATTTATTGGCTACAATTCCTAGCAAAACAACAGTATACCACAGCAGAAAGTTTGGCCAACTCCTTCCAAAGCTACTCCTTGACCTGCGCAATCATCCACCAGATATGATCTATTGGGAATTGGAATGTGCTGCTCCAAGCCTTCAAAGACTATCTTAGAAGTTTTTATACGAGCGGGCCACCCACGTTCGGCGTCATCAAGGTTAAAAATGAGACAAAAGATTACATTTCCATCTAAAATGTATTTGAATAGTTTCTATCCCTGGTAGAAGATAATTTTGTCGTCGTGATTACAGAGACAAGGAACATGCTGATGGCTCTTTAAAATATGAAAGAACAGTAATAAACTCTTTTGTCCAACACAATCTCATTAAAAAGCAAACGAATGTGGATGCAAACCAGTAAACATAAGCAATTAAATGAAATCGGATGAAAGATCAATACTAACTCTTCTATCAAACACAATCTCATCATAAAACTAAATGAATTTAGGTGCAAACCAGTAAAAAGAGATAATTAAATATTTTTATATGGAATAATAGTGAGAAAAGTACAATGTTTACACCATACAAATATTAACCTATGGTAAGTAATATATGAAATTAACATGACTCAGGTAATTTTTTCTGAAAATATTGGATTAATTCAGTTATATCGGATTTGATTATTAGAATGGCTAAAACTTTATTATTTTTATGTTCCAATAAAGTTATTTTCTAAAACAATTATTATTAAATTTTTATTTGAGTAATATATGAAAATAACATGATTTAGATTAAAAATCTAAAAGTGTTGGAAAGGTGATGTTCTACATGTTATCATGACTACTATAGTGGTTAAAAACCTCAGTGTTACAAATATCTCATATAAGTGTTAATTTTTATTCTCTTTCATTTTATTACACATTTAGCAATTAAGAAATTAAGAAAAACATAAGTTTAAAATTCTGTATCAGAAATTTCCACAAAAAAAAACTGTATCATAAAAAATTATATTTCCATATTTTACAATCACAAAATAATTTTGTAGGTGTTTCTAGGTAGTCCCATATATAAGCAGTCACTAATTACTCTTTTGGTTTAAAACACACATGATTATTTGATTTAAAGAATTCCACCTGTTGAATAATAAAGGAAGAAGTAAATCAAGCTAATAGTATCATGGAAGTGATGAAGAAATGTAGTCAGATTCATACACTATCAACTAGACGAGTCAAAGACTATATATACTCTCTTTGGATTACCATAGGTCCGGTCCATATACAATCAATGGAAAATTATTTGATATTATTCAAAAATTTACAAAACCAAAATGGTTCATCACTTCATCTGATAATCTTAATGTACATAATCATGGGAGAATGGCTCACATTTTGTTACATGTAATTAATAAATGAGCTGGAAAAAACAAATCTTTTAGTTAACACTAAATTTTAAAACATAATCCACTAACATTGATGCTAAGTATATCCAGATTCATGTACAACTAAATTCACTGACTAAAGTGTTTAAGTGAAGTCCCCTCTAATGTTACCAATTTGCTAGTAAATTTGAAAAAAAAAGATTGTATTCATGTATCAATTAAAACCAGTCAACTCCCATTTAGAGAATGCCATAATTGTGCTCTCCCTCTTTCTTTGACACTGTCTCTCTTTTAAAATCTCTTTTTATTTTAGTTTCAGATATTACATATACAATACATAAAATCGACTCATCTATATTTGGATTCTTTTTTCTTTCTCCAAAAGGTAATATTATTTACCTAAATTATATTGGTGGATGAAAAGTGAAAACAACATCAAATCTTTAAAAAAAAAGGAAGAGGAATTGAGAAAAACAGCCAAGACTTTTATTTTTTCTTCTCGCATTTCTTCTCCATTGCTCTGTTTCGGGGTTCCGACTCTTCGTTTTCCCCCTGTTTTGTCTCGTAGCTTTCCTATTCTCAATAAAAAACTTCGTCCTTTTTGTCCGAAAATCTCCATCATCAAATGGGGTTTTATCTGTTGCGATGGTCTTGTTCTTCTTCTTCCCCATAAGGAGGTCAAGAAATAAGGACAACAAAATATTGAGAAAGATCCGATTAAATAGGATTTGTGTTTTTTATTTATTTGGGTGTTGAATGGAAATGGCGTCATCTGAGGTAGAAATGTCTTCATGTCAGACTTTTAATTGCGTGTTGAGCCCTCACGAGAGATGCAGCATTCGAGGAGACAACAACAACAACAACAATAAGAAGAACAAGAACAACAACAACAACAACAATGTCCGAAATATACATGTCGCCTTCGAGAAGAATCTCAATGTTTTTGTCAGAGATCATCTCGAAAATTGTAGCGTCTCTGGTGAGAAATGTGATGATTCCACCAAAGCTGTTCCGGAATGTTCTTCCAGCAAATCCTCTGTTTCAGATCATCGGCTCTCAAAAACAGAGGAATCTCGGCACGAAGTCCCCTCTTCGTCTTCTTCTTCTCTAGGGTCAGAACCGGATCCCAATTTTGCCAATCCGGGTCAACCAGATAAGAATTCTTCAAAGAACGAAACCATGGCGGCTTCTTCTCTGGTTCAGATATGGGAAGCCAGGACAACGCAGCAACCACCAAGCTCGAACCAAAACCAGTCCCAAATCGACAGCAGAACGAGTTCCTCGGGATCAAACGTGTTAGAGAATTCTGAGTCTCTCAGTGAGGAGCCAATCAAAGAATCGGAACTGATACAACCAATAGAAGAAGGAGACAATAAGGAGGAAAAAGAAGAAGAGATGGAATCTGATTCACAATGTGTTCTTCCACCTCCAGACTCTGGAGAGAAAGAGAGAGAAGGGGTAAGAGTTATGGATATAATCCGGAAGCTAAGCACCGACGCAGAAACAACGGCTAATAACGATAATGGAAGCAACAGTAACGACAATGGTAAAGAAGTTCAGACAACAGAA
Organism: Sisymbrium altissimum; assembly: GCA_900406495.1. Classification (NCBI taxonomy): domain Eukaryota; kingdom Viridiplantae; phylum Streptophyta; class Magnoliopsida; order Brassicales; family Brassicaceae; genus Sisymbrium; species Sisymbrium altissimum. The sequence continues at coordinate 7,173 of OVBI01002895.1, forward strand.
GCAAGAACTTTTCCTCAAGTTGCTTGTAGCCCAAGAATAAGAGGAAGACAAGCATTTGCGGAGTTATTGGTGCAGATGACGCGTGAACGAGAAAACGAGCTGGCTTGTTTATCAGAACGCCGTAGTGTTTCCAAGTTCACGCATCGCGGACGGATTCAGGTATATATAATTGGTTTGTCTCTTATAAAGACTGGTGTTAGGAATTTAGGGTTAAATTAGGGCTAAAGATTTGATTGCTCTCTGTTTTGTTGTGTTTAGTCGACGCTTAGGATTCGATGTTACGAAAGGTGCATTGCGATTCAAGATAGACATCGGTGTAAGTCATCGGCAGCAGGATCTGATTTAAACCGGTCGCCACGAGGGTCTGGTGTGATGCATCTTCTTAGGTAGGCACCTTAAAGTTTATGATTTTTACTGAGTGCTTGGAAGAGATATTGAGCTGTGAAGTAAATGAAATGATATGCAGGGAGAAATATAAGACAAATTCTGAGAACATTGAGACTGGAGCTCCGTCTAGTTCTGTCTCTTCTCGGGGTCGGATTCTGGATAAAGATCCTCACAAGGCTTCGGAGAAGAAAGCTGTGGAGGAAACATCGGAGAAGAATGATGTAAAGGTGGCTCAAGAAGTGCTTTCCGCAGTGGAAACCGCGAAGAAAGCTGTCTTGAGTGAAATTGTAGAAAATAAGAATGGTTTAAAGAAATCTGTAGGAGAAACGATGAAGAAGGAAAACGCAGAAACAAAGGAGAAAGCTGTAGCGAAAGAAGGTCTTGAAGGGAGAGACGAGAGACGGGAACTAACAAAGGACAAAGCTATTGCTAAGGAAACAGCAAAGAAAGCTGTTTTGAGTGAAAATGCAGATAATAAGATTGCTTCAAAGAAATCAGCAGCAGAAACTACAGAAGGGAGAGGCGAAAGGGGAGAAACAAAGGCGATAGCTATTGCTAAGGAAACAGCAAAGAAAGTTGTTTTGGGTGAAAATGCAGAGAATCAGATTGGTTTAAAGAAATCAGCAGGAGAAACCATTCAGAAAGAAACTACAGAAGGGAGAGGCGAAAAGGGAGAGGCAAAGGAGAAAGCTATTGCTAAGGGAAGTGTAGAAGGGAATGCTTTGGTTGGAATAGCTGAGAAGGTCAATCTGTGGAACTCTGAGGAGAAAATTAATAGGAGAAGATGGATGGAGAATGGTAAAATTGAGAGCAAAGCTAATACTGTGAGAGTTGAGAAAAATGATGTATTGGAAGAAGCTACAAGAAGAGTCAATAATGTCGAAAGTGCGGAAAGAGGCATTACTACATCAAGGGAAACAATGGCGCCTATTGAGTTTGTTGAGAAAGTCGTAAGAACAAAGAAGGAAGATTGTGTTTCTGTAGAAACTAAGCCCAGAGAGATTGAGGATCCTCAACAAGTTACTGCCAAAGAGAAGGAAAAGGTTTTGCAGGAGACAACGGCAAACAGTGATTTGAGTGAAACTAAGAATAGTTTAAAGAAACCTACTGAGAAGGATTGTAGAGAAGGAAGAGGTGAAAGGCTACAAATGGAGGAAATTGTAGAAGGAAATACATTGATGGGAATAGCCGAGAAGGTGAATCTGTGGAACAGCAAGGAGAAAAAGAACAGGAGAAGAGTTATGGATAGAGGTAAAGGCAAAAGAGAAGACAAAGCTAATACCGAGAGAAATGAATTGTTGCAAGAAGCTTCAAGGAGAATCACTAATGTGGAAACTGCGGAGAGAAGTATTACTAGCTCAAAGGAAACAGTGGAGAAAGTTGTTTGTACGCAAGAAATTAATGATAAAAGAGAGAGTAGTAGAAAAATGACGCGGTGTGAATCTGAAGAGAAAGGAAGAACGAAAGAGGAAGAGTTTTCTTCTGTGGGAGTCAAGTCCAAAGATATTACTAAGGTGAAAAACATGAATTCTCAAGAAGTTATACCAGCACAAGAATCTGCGTGTCATGTCTCTGCGAGTCATGTCTCTCTAGAGAGAGCTAAAGAGATAAGTTCTTCAGCACAGGGTGAAGAAGCGTTTATTCTGGGAAATCCAGAAGCTAAGTCTACTAAAGATATTGATGGAAACAATTTTCAAGAAATTAGAATTGGAGAAGAATCTGCGAGTGGCGGCTCTAGAGCGATGGCTAAAGAGAAGAATTCTTCACAACAGGGTGAGGAAACGTCGACTATGCGAAATCAAAATGACGTGAATTTCATTAAAGAATCAGAGGATGAAAAAGCCAATAAGGAAGAACGCGAAGAAAATGGAGAAAACATGAAAGCAGCAGCGATGGAGTTTGTAAATGATTGGGATGAAAATGAAATGGAAGAGGAAGAAGAAGATGATTATGGAGATTATGATCATTACAATGATTATAATTCCTCTGATTGGATATACGATATATCGAGGCCTCGAAGTTACTGGGAAGAGTTAAGGAAAGAAAGGTATCTTAAGGTTCTCAACACAGAATCAGAGAAAAAAGATATTTGTGACCTTATTCAGAGGTACTTATATATCTATGATCATTTATCAAACTCCTTTTTAAGATTCATTTAACTTTTGAGATTGAAGTTTGTTTTTTGGTTTTGCGTATTGCTGCGCAGTCGAACAGTTTCCAACTTTTTGACGGGTGACTTGCGACAAAAAATCGATAATTTGATGATCACTCGCGTGCAAAGTCACTTGGGCGTACCAATCAATCAAGAAGAAGAAGAAGGCGAAGATGAAGATGAAGATGAAGAGTGGGTTGAAGAGTGCTCAGCAAGGAACCAAGAAGAAAATGAAATAGAAGACGAACCAGAGAAGACAGATCTTGAAGCTGCAAGCGACAATTGCAGCCAATCATCAGCAAGGAGTAGTACGTTGATGATGTCGTGGAGCTTCAGGGATCAAGACATTGACAAGGATCAAGAACTGACAGCGTCTTTAACTCTGCCTGAGCCTTCAGTTGCCACAAATCAATCTGTGAGTTTTGCTTTTACACTTGCTCTGCTTTTTCGACAAGTTAGGTTACGTGTTATGGAAGTAAACTAAGATCTTCACTTAACAGACACAGGAAATGCAGATGATTAGTGATCTCAGGGGACAAATGGAGCAGCTTCAACGAGAAATGCTAGAGTTACGAACCTCCGTTAATTCTTGCATGGATATGCAACTTCATTTCCAGAAATCTTTGACTCCAGATTTTTCTCGCTCAGGTCAGTTTTGTTGTCATCACATTAAACGGTTCAAAATTCTTTATTTCGAGAAATCAAACTCATGAAACAATCTTTCAGGCTCCTCTGCAGAACAACGAGTCGACACTAAGAATCCGTTAAAACGCAAGTGTTGCGTTTGCTCTGAGATGCCTGTTGACTCGCTACTGTATAGGTACGTGCGTTTGCCTGAAATCGCAAATACTGAACTAATAACTGGCGGTCTTGATATTTTTGTTTGTTTGTCTGCAGGTGTGGACATATGTGCACGTGTCTGAAATGTGCTCATGAATTGCAATGGAGCAGTAAGAAATGTCCGATTTGTATGGCTCCAATCGTCGACGTTGTAAGAGCTTTTCTTGATGGTTAGGATTAAAAAAAAAGAACAATACTAATTTCTCGATTAGTTTGGAATCTGATACATCTGATTATACATGATAAACTTTTTTGCGTTGTTGTGTTATATTGAGAGCGTTACAATAACAGTTCCGATATACTCCTAATATGACTTGAGCGTGGGATAATAAACGTCCACCGCGAATACTTTTTTTTTTTTTTGGTATCAATGTCAGACCATCGCGAATACTTTGCTCAATTAAAGCCTATAATTTTTTTTAAAAACATTTAAAATGTAGGTTTTCTTTTATATCATTCAGCCAGTTAAACAAATACGCTTCAACTGGGCTGATGATCAGATTTCGTCGTTCTAAATAGATCCACAAGGAGATCGTAATTAGTAAAATATTAGCAATCGTGCAAACAACGTAGGTCATCTTGAACCCAATGATATATGAACTTGTTGGATATATGGATCTTTATTAATAAATAAAAAGTATTTTTTTGGATTCCTTTAATTTTATAGGAAAATACTTGGTAGGATAATAGGAATCTTAAGATATAGGTATTAATAGAAGACAGTATGTTACGAACATAATATTAGAATCGTAACTAATTAACTATCAACAAAAGAAAAATAAAAAATAAGAATATGATTTGTGATAATCTGATAGACTGATAGTATCCCAAGATTCCCAACCAACATTCGGGAGTGCAATGTGCAAAGCATCACCAAGGATCCGAACTCGAGTTCACTGGTCAATGCAATATGATGCAATATTGCATTGCATGTTTTAGAGATATTTTATCATTATACATTTATACTCCATTATATTTATAATGAGTCCAATTTTTTTTCTCAATTTTTAATTATACATTAAAAGACAATTAAATATTTTTCTTCAGAATCTAGTTAAGGATCAAGTGGACTATACAGATTCCATGTAGAGATAAGACTACATGTAGCTTAGCCGCTTAGGTTAGCCAAAAGTTGAGATTCCGATCCGCAGAAAGCTAGATGCTGCTTAGCTTACCTTTTTTTTATCTTTAAGAGTAATGCGGCCACAATGAAGTGTCTTGCACTTCTTGCAGATGTCTCCAATGTTTTCTACATGTTAAATAATTAAAATCGATCATAAATTATGTGTCGCAAGATGATTAGTCCGGTCGTTGTGTTTTTACTTTTTCGAATACGTGCAATCTCATTTCCGCGTGCATTTTAAAAGGAAAAGACAAAGTGGTTAAATAACTTATATATTGATGGACAACCCATTTATGGGCTTCTATGATACATGGTCTCGGCCTATTGCTAATATCAGGCCACGTTGGCCTTATCTTGTTATAACCCAATTTAGGATGTGTCTGGACTGAAACGTTGGAGAGAAGCCAAGCCGAAAAGTCTTGCTGGTGAAGCGGACAGGTGGGCACTGGAGACAGCGCCACGTCTCCCACAGAAGTTCATGTTGGCATCCTATGAACGAAACGGCGTAACAGAAAAAGTACACAAAAGATATAGTAAGAAAAAGCCGTCGTAATTCATTTTCTTTGTCAGCAATGTCACCCTGAAAATGTCGAACAAAAATTAAGAAATTTCAACCGGTTTATCCAAAACTAGGAAATATTTAAATAGTAGTAATGTAACGACACGGTTCATTTGAGAAAGCTGTATACCATTAGCTTTTAAATGCTTGTTGGATATATATTGGCCGCTAATTATAAAATATGTTTGTTGTTAATAATAGATGACTTTGGCGTTTAGCACATGTCCAGTTTGTGATGATATAAAAAGAGTTATTAATTTTCTTCAATGCATATTAGTTGCCACGTAAAAAATTGGATTCTTAGTCCGCAATTATAAGAACAAAACATGGGAATCAATAGTTTGTAATCAATTTTCTTTTAATTGATATTAATTAATTTATATCTCTTATTAATTTGGTATCCAATAATACTCTCACTAATCAATTTTCTCTTTGACCTTTCCTTCCCTTCACTATACAGTTTCCTTTCTGACGTCTACAAGTCAAAATAATACAGTAATAAGGAAAGCGAATTATTCGGACAGACCTTAAAATATAGAGCTTTATCAAAAAATACAAAAATCTAATATTCGACCGATCCAAGTGAAGAAGAAATCTGATTTAAAAGTTGAATTTTAAATTTTACTCGGCTACAAATCTTTCTCTTCTTCTTTAAAAACTAACAATAATGAGGATGTATGTATTTATAAAAAAAAACAAAAATTAAATTAACTTCGCACTAAACCACACTATTTACACCAAATCCGGTCTAATTTTTTGATTAAAGAAGTAATAAATTCACTAATTAAACACTCCAATCTAAATGGACAGAAAAAGTTTGTAGCTAAATTAAGTCTTCCCTGCATAAGACTGCTTTGCATCTCTAGTGATGGATTTGGTGTTTTCTCTAATTCTAGTAAATCCTTCTCTGTTAGTGTAAAGATACAAAGATTAGCATTATAAAAAAAAAACATCCCTGACCAATTTTTTTTAAAAAGTAGCAAATTCAGGAAATATCACGGAAATTGCATTTCTTTGTATTAAAAAAAGAAAATGATGTAATAAATAAAAACGCAGCCGCAGGAAACAAGACAAAAGAAGAACAGGTGTGTATACACAGAGTAGAGAATAGAAAGCGACTCGACTCGCCGACTCATTGAGAGAGAGAGACATTGGGAGAGAGAATCATTTCATTTCTTCTTCTTATTACTTTTTATTAATCTTCTTCTCTGATTCGAGAGTCAGATCCAGTAAGACAATGGCGAAAGAGAAAGAGCAAACCCCAAACAAAGAGAAGAAGCTCCTCGTCGGCGTCATATGGAACTTCTCCGTCGAGCTCAAGCTCATTCTCATGGCGTTGCTCGTCATCTTCACTTTAGCAACTCTCTTACCTTTCATACCTTCTTCATTCTCACTCTCCGCCTCAGATTTTCGCTTCTGCATCTCACGCTTCTCCTCCGCCGTCCCCCTCAACAACACCACCACCACCACCACCACATTCACCACCACATCAGAACTCTCACCGGAGAAGAAGACCGAACCGGAGACAGATCGAGTGTTGGATAACGGCGTTATCAAACGGACGTTCACTGGTTACGGCACAGCAGCTTACAACTTCGTCACAATGAGCGCGTACAGAGGCGGCAGCAACTCTTTCGCAGTCATCGGCTTATCGTCAAAACCTCTCCACGTGTACGGCCGTCCTTCTTACCGCTGCGAGTGGGTCCCTCTCGACCCGAGTCAAGAACCGGTTTCCACACCCGGGTTTAAAATCTTAACCGACTGGGGCTACGGACGGATCTACACAACCGTCGTCGTGAACTGCACTTTCTCTTCAACCTTAACCGTGAATCCACTAAACTCCGGCGGGAATCTCATCCTCCACGCGACCACTGGAGATCCAGACAGGAACCTAACGGACTCGATCCCTGTCCTAACGGAGAAACCGAACTCAGTCGACTTCGAGCTTTACAACAGCTCCAAGAAGGAGAAGAAGTATGACTACCTCTACTGTGGCTCGTCCCTCTNCTTAAGCCCGCAGAGAGTGAGGGAATGGATCGCGTACCACGCGAGGTTCTTTGGGGAACGGTCTCATTTCGTGCTTCATGACGCGGGAGGGATTCATGAGGAAGTGTTTGAGGTTTTGCGGCCGTGGATTGAGTTAGGGAGAGTCACTGTGCATGATATTAAGGATCAAGAACGGTTCGATGGGTATTATCATAATCAGTTCATGGTTGTGAATGATTGTTTGCATAGGTATAGGTTCATGTCCAAGTGGATGTTCTTCTTCGATGTCGATGAGTTTATCTATGTTCCTCCCAAGAACACTATTTCCTCTGTTATGGAATCTTTGGAGGAATATTCTCAGTTTACTATTGAGCAGATGCCTATGAGTAGCAAGCTTTGTTACTCCGCTGATGGTCCTGCAAGAACTTACAGGTACCTTTTTTTTATTTAATCTCGTAATAATTTAGATTAAAAAGTACTAATTAGATTTTGATTGCTAACAAGAAAACCGTGGTTAGATGAATCTGGTATGTTTTTCCTTGTGGCTTTTGTCGATTTGATGATTGAGACCAACCCATGTGTGTGATGGGTTTGAGTAACGTAGAATAAAATCACGAGATTTTTGATTGGCTTTTGGAATATAATATATTAGAACAAGCATCTGGTGCTGTCAACACTTGGCCTGTAAAAGTCTTGATGCATTCCGTTTTAGTCTCCCATGTCGGTCCAGATCTTTGCTTTTCTTTCACATCACATGATATGAGTGTATTTTAAAGATTCTTCTAACTTTTGATTCCTCACATTAAGAAAATAAATGTTATATTGATTAGGATTTTGAGTCAAATTCTATTCGGGTTTTGGTTGGCACTTATTTTATTTTAACTAACATTGAATTCTGATGTAGATCACCATCAGTTTGGTGCATTTTTGGTTTTACTACTTAATCTTGATTATCACTTATTAGTAGTTTTTGTCCTTTTTCCGGATTAGTTCGAGTTAGATTGGTTTGATTTATCAAGGTTGAGCATCTCTCATGATACATGTCAGGGACTTGATATGATCTCTAAATGCTATTATTCTCTTTGCTGGTTCAGGAAATGGGGAATTGAGAAAATGGCATATAGAGACGTGAAGAAAGTTCCAAGACGAGACCGAAAGTACGCGGTCCAGCCGCAAAATGTGTTTGCGACGGGCGTCCACATGTCTCAGAACCTACAAGGAAGAACATACCACAAGGCAGAGAGCAAAATCCGTTACTTTCATTACCACGGTTCGATCTCTCAGCGTCGTGAGCCTTGCCGTCAGCTTTTTAATGACTCTCGAGTTGTTTTTGAGAATAATCCTTATGTCCTCGATACTACGATCCGTGACGTTGGATTCGCCGTGAAGACGTTCGAGATGAGAACGATTGGTGACCGACTGCTTAGAACACGCCAATGAGAATATCTTTAAAAACTGAATAGTGAATGTATTTGTCTTTAGAAAGAATTAGAAGTTAAGAAGATGGCGCAGATGTTTATTTACATTATTGTTTTTTTCGTTGGGGTATTCTTTTATTGTATCATAACTTGGGTATGGGTTGATAAATTCTTGGTATATATAAATATTCTGTATTGATAGTCCAAAACTAGAAAAAAAAATTGACGTCTGTTTAGTTTGAATAAACGCGGAGATCGATGTCAGTGTTAACGTAATTAAACAAAAAGAATAAAATTCTAAGGGCTTGATTGGTTCAGCCGCTACCATCCGCAAACGCAGCTTTTG